>WOGO01002987.1:0-12934 GCA_015342085.1 Leptinotarsa defecta | reverse complement strand
GTATATTGCATTTTTGCACCGTTTCTTTTTTTTTTTGGAAAATATTCGTTCATTACATGTAGAAGTGTTTCCAGGAAACAGTATAACATATCATTTGTGTTATTAAATTCAAGCAAAACATCCCGATTGATATTTTTCAAAACTGACATAAATCTTTTCATTGTTACGTCACAAAAAGGCCTTTATTATATAATTTGGGTTTTTTTGAGTTTTCCTGAATTTTCTGATCGAAAATGTTTGTTCTCGATTGCTATGTGGTCTGATAAATGAAAATCCATTTGTGAAACAACACAATTACGTTACGGGCATTAGTGATGCAGTTATCCAGACAACTGGTAAGCCTTGTGGGTTTATTGTTTAAAAATTCACAACCAAAAGATTTGACCAGGTTTCTAAACTCCCGGGCAGGTAGGTCATCCTCCATCAAGTTAATATCGAAATCACCATATATGAAGAATGTTTTTTTTTCATCAAATAAAATTTCAAGAACGTTCTTAAGACTTTCAAAAAATCTTTCTATTTGACCGCTGGGGGATCTGTAAATACAAATTATCATTACATTAATATTTATTATCTCAACACCAGTGATCTCAAAGTCTTTTTCTTGGAGGAGGATATTTAAGTTATCTAGCTTCTTAGAAACTATCTTAGAAGTTATCTAGCTTCTTAGAAGCTAGATAACTTAAATATCTAGCTTCTTAGAAGCTAGATAACTTAAATATCTCAAACGATCTAGCATCTCAAACAAACAAATAAACCTATTCTTGATAAATACAATGTTCAATTGTCATAGTGAAGAATAGCGTTTTGGGGCAGATTTCCTTCAAAAATTTTTTTCTCTTTTATTTTCCTAATGCGGCATTTTCATCATTATTATTATTCACTTAACGATAGCTATTTATGATTTTATGACGTGGCCAACATAAATCACATTAACTCAAAAATTCCAAGTGGCTCAACATGGCTAAACGGGAACCATTGCATTTGTCTATATCATGAAATCATCACCGACAAAGCTCCCAAATATTTATCCAACAAATTGTCATACCGTTCAGATGTTCAAAATATTAACATTCGTTACACGGGAAGAGATCAACGCCCTCTATACACCAAACATGACTCAACCTCTGACGGAAGCACCAAACTCTTACGAAGGTTCGAAATAGATGAACACTTCAATCTAGCAGACCACTGTTATAATATTCATGCAGTTATTGTTCTCTGTGGTTCTGGTGTTGAATCTGGTCATTCTGTATCTGTAGAGTAGAGAAGGTGAGTGTAGACTCAAAGCACTTAGGCCACATGTGACCCTTTGTACATCCACCCGAGGAGTTGTCCTCCTAGATCATCGTCCATCCTGTCCTTTCCAGGAAGGTGGACAGGTCACTACGAGACATCTCCTTTATATTGGCAGCATAAACACATGCAATAAGCAGCTAGCTGTCAGAGTAGTGTCAATATGTTTATTGAAAAATAGGAATAAATCAAAAGTAACACCTAGATCAGTGAGTGTGTCAGGACGCTCCAGAACTTGATTGTTCATGACGTAGTTGTGTAATGTCAAATTCGTTTTCAGTGAGTAAGACATTACATTACATTTGGATATGTTGAGAGATAGATTATTCTTCCGACACCATGTAGCAACACGATTAAAATTCAGAGCGGGACGTTGACAATCATTAGAACATGTTATATTGTGATTGAGTTTCAAGTCATCTGCGTATAGAAGAAAATTGACATCAATCTCAGCTCCGATATCATTAATGAACATATTGATCAGTAGGGGCCCTAGATTTGATCCTTGTGGTACACCAGATGTGGCTACATATTGTTACAAGATTGGTGATGGTTGATCGTCCTTTCGTGAAACCGTGTTGATTGGGGCTAATAATGTTGCTAACATAACAGTAGATTGTCTTCTCAAGAAGCATGCTGGAATATGATCAGGTCCCGCAGTAGATTCAGACTTTAATTTTTTTAGGGTGTGAAAAACATCTTCATTACTAAAGTTTTTGATTACTAGGCTGGAAATATCACTACTGTTGTTACCATAATCCATCTGTTTCAGGCAAAATTAGATCAACAGCTGCTGAATCGGGAAATTGACATGGACAGTACATCTTTCGACCCAATTTTTTGGTACGAAACATCTCCCGATGTTGAAGCCAACAACAGTATTTACTTGGCACCTTCATATCCTCCGGACATCGCAACCATCCAGGATTTTCTTCGTAGTCCTATCACAAGTGAGTCATTTTGGGATACTATTTTATGAGAATTCTTTCTATTTTTCATCGCATCACAGCCCAGATTATAAATATGTAGGATTATAGACCTGGTTCAGAGATTGTTTCTGCAATGTTTTAGAAATAATTGAGGCAATTTACATGAATTTGTGGTTGTCTTGACTGAAAGATCGGACCACAATTGCAAATCTTGTCCGCCATTGTGGAGCCGCCATTTTGTTTTCTCCCTTGGAAAATTCTATAATCCATTATTACCGGATTTAAGTCAAATTAGCTTGCAAGTGAAGTGTCACAATTTGGAATACGCCCGCAAGAGGGCGCCATAATAGAAAGTTAGTTAGCGAAAATTGAGATGGCCTAATTCCTTATCAAATTACCTTTTTAATGATATGTCACACTTACTACTTTACCTATTCAAATGGTTTGGGTGATAGTGACCGAGGAGAGAGGGGGAAGGTATGACAGTTGAGGTTATGATTGAAAGATGTCCCCCTTGGATTACAAATCGACGTGTTTTTGCATTTTTCTCAGAAAACATGTGTTTTGAAGATATTCGATCTGTTCTGACTACCTTGGATTCTCCTACACACTCTCATAGACAATGGCGATGTTTTCGGCAGATCTAACGTTTCGTCGACGTACGAGTGTTGGTCGATCGTTCACTGAATCAGTGAACTCAATTTATCCACCACATTGCGTCCCACAAGAACGATTATAGCGACCGAAAAACGAGCGAATCGCGCGGTGCGTTGCCCGAACAAAACACCCATTTTGATAAAACAATTTTGATATTTTCACGTGTTGTTGAATGCTGTATCCGTCCATGGTGATTTGGCAAAACAGGATAAATGCATGACAACTAATTTGACAGATGTAGCTTCAACAAGAATGCCGTTATCAATTGTCGATAGTTTATTCTCAAAGCTTGGCCAGTATACTATTGCAACACCTCGTATATCCATTGCTGTACGGAAACCAGCGTGTATAAAGTAATTTTTGCTCAGAAAGTGTCTATGACTCAAAATATTTAATTCCAAACAACAGTAAAATGTATGCAAATGAACATCATCCGATTAATCTCAATAATATCAGTTGAAAATTTCTCTAGTACTTTTTGTTGGCGATTTAGTGAAAAACGCAAAACGTAGTAAAAAGCGGTACCATTTACTTGTGTCGGTGGCCTTGGTTTGGTTGAAATTCCAACGTAGTATGTCGAGGATTGGCGTTTCAAAAACAGCAGGTAATTATCAAAAGCGATTATTTTTGTAGACATTTCCATGCAACGACATAGAATCACTTTGTAAACGTGGCTTATTTTCTATGCGTAATCAATACATAGTATAAAACAAAGTCGCTTCCCACTATCTGTCCCTATGTATGCTTAGATCTCTAAAACTATGTAACGGATTTTGATGCGGGTTTTTTGGTAGATAGAATGATTCAAGAGGAAATTTTATAAGTATATAAAACGCATAATATAGTAGAGAAACACTGATAACTTTAGAGCTTTCTAATGTGATGTGATTAAACACATTTTTTTGCGCTTACATTTGCAAACGTTGGCTGAATCCTATGAAATAGTCAAAATAATGTACTACGGTACATTATACAGATACCTACTTGATGAAAATACATATTAAAAAAGTAATTAATACAGTTTATTGTATGATTTTCACTATAAAGGGTTTTACAAAAACCACGACACGCGTTTCGCTATACAATAGCTTTCTCAAGCAGTTTACTGCTTCATCCGTTTTTTATGATTAGAAGCTACATCAAAAAGCAAAATAAATTATGAGTTAAAAAAATGGTTCCTCAATATTAACTACAAGTAGTAGACAAAATTGGTAATTAATTAACAAATCTGTTTTTGAGCAAAATAAATTTATTTTTAAGAAACGACTTTTTTCAAATCATAATTTTTCTCAAGGATTGCTGCCAAATTTTTTTTTATTATAAACAACGCATTTGTTCATAACTTTTTTTAAATAATAGCAGATGAGAATTTTTAAAAATAATTTTTATGTAGCTTCTGTTCGTAAAAAACGGATAGATAGTAAATTGAAAAAAAAATTTAATGATTATTGAAGCTTTTCAGTTTTTAACCTGAGCAAATTGTTGATAACAAATTGACAAATAACAATTTATGTATTGTTCCAATCTATTATGAGACCTTTCAAAAATAGCTAACAATTACCGCACTTGCAATGTTCCTGTTTAAGTAGAAAAAAACTATTGATTAACTAATGCATAATTAACTGGAAAATCACGATAAAAATGTTTGACCGCGGAATTTTGTTCATTCATTCATCTAGTAGATGCCTGAATTTTTTCATTTCCTAATTTTGATATTCAATAAGTGTTTCGCTATACAGTAACTTCCTCAAGCATATATAAATGATAAATTACTCCGAAATTTTAACTAATCAGATAACTAATTTTATGCTAGATATATCTACTTTAGAAAAACAGATATGATTATAATTTCACTAAAAATAGCAGGTTATCAAAATTATGATCACTACATATTCATTTTTTTAGGGAGACCAAGTATATTTGAAAGTGGTTGATAATGTTTCATCGGGAATTTTACTAGTTCAGACTTCCATTGTTTAATATGACTCCAATATGATTCAAAATCTATGAGAAAACAAATAAAATTAAACTGAAAAGCTGAAATATTAATGAAATATAAGCAATAACATGTGAAATAAAAATACAATAAAGCAAATAAAATGAAATAATCAAGATAAAAGTTGAAAATAATCAGAATAAAAAAAGGAATGGAAAGAAAAAATAAAAATAGGCAATAAATAAAAACAATGAAAACAAAAATAAAAAATGAATGAAAAATAATTGAAAAATATGAAAAAATAAAAAGATTTCAAATCAAATTATTTCACGACGTTTCGATTGTTAGTATCCAGAATCGTCTTTGGGTCATGACCAAGTAGGATTCAGTGAAGGAGAGTAATTCTAATCAATATGATCGTTCATTAGATATTGGAATTTTTTCAAATCGTACTTTCTAAAAGGTCAAGTTTTAATTTTTTATTTTCAGTCTAGTCGAAAAGTCTGTTTTCTGCGAAAAAACATATTTTTTACAAAAAAATGCAATTGTTATAAACCAAAAACTAAAATAAAATGTACGGCCTCAGAATTTTGTTTATAACTCGAGAACGGTAAATGATAGGATCAATCGCACAAAAGATTCTCAAAGAGGAAGAAAGTTCCTTAAAAAATGTCTCAACTTTCCAAAGTCAACGTCAATTATTAATAATTTTTAAACGACGTAAACTTTCATAATTAAAAAAAAAACTTTCCCGATCATTGTTTTGGAAATGTTGAAGTTGCCTCCTCAAATAACAAAAAAACCCTTTGAAAAAAGAAAACATTATCTGAAGGACGATTTTGTTTTCTGGTTCTTGAGATCTAGTATTCATGTCAATGATAACAAATAATAGTATACGGGTGGTCATCTGTTTCGAGATTTTGGGTTCCATCATCTTGTACGAGTTCCGGAACTACATCCATTGTATTCGATATTCAAAGCATATAAGAGATATATACATTCATAACACACTGCTGTCTTTTTTCTTCAGACAATGTGGGTAGCTCTAACGAGGTACATGATCCATTCAAGTTGAGTGATGTCAGTAAGTGTATCTCCATAATCTTCGCCAAACCAAAAACTAGCGAACGTTTCTTTTTCCAGTTGATGTAATAGAGACAGACACCGTATTGACAGATCTCGACAATCCCATTTTCAACGGAGATCTATCTGAACCAGTTCCTTCTGCAACCTTCGGGGAAGGACAAGGATTGATTCTTCAACCAGCGATACCTACAGTGCCGAATACCCTTGGGGCAGTCCCAAAGGGGGGAAGACGGGAAAAACAGCTGCAAGATGATTTTGGTACGGGGAACGGAGAAGGTATACTGATTCCGGAGCTTATGATGGCGACACCGGTTACCCATCCACCGAAAAGGTAAATATTAGTGTTTTTATTATCACTAAAATATTCATGAGAATGAAGGTTATGTTACGTTTGAAGAAAACCAAATCCGGACTGGAGTTATTGTGCTAAGAATGACGCCAATTTTGTTATTTTCAAAACAATGGATCAAAAACAATTCCATGTTATAATTTTACACTGCTTCTTGATGAGAAAAAATACCGTTCAAGCGAAGCAATAGCTTGAAAAGAATTATAAGAACTCCTCTCTATCAGCAACAGCAATCAAGCGTTGGTTTGCTGACTTCAAACGTGTTCGTAGAGACAGCGGTGATGCAGAGCGCAGTGAACGTCCAAATGAGGCAGTAACACCAGAAAACATGAAAAAAATCCACAAAATCGTTTTTAATAATCGAAAAGTGAAGTTGCGTGAGTTATCTGACATTGTAGAGATATCAAAAGAACGTGTTGGCATTAGATTGTATGAGCATTTGATTATGAGAGAAACCTGTGTTAAAAGTGGGTGTCGCGCGAGCTCACTGTTGACCAAGAACGCGTAGTTAGCGGCGTGAGTGAGAGCAACGATCACCATAGTAGCTACGCTCCCCTTCTACGCTCTCATTGGTTGTTAATCACGTGATCTTTACCAGCGGTACATTTAAAATAAAATTCATACTTATGAATAGATGTAATGTGAAGAAATTTAAGATGTAAGATGTATGACTTTAATGAATCAAAATTGGAAAAAAGGCATATAAATCCAAACATCAAAAAGCCGAAAAATCAAATGTAAATGTGACGTTGAAAATTTTGTCACATTTCCCTTTTTGTTTTCAATTGAGGACCGCTTGCCTAGTAATGATGATACCCAATAGGCTGAAATAACTGTCTACCGGTGGCTCTTGAATTAAATTTCAATCAATATGTTTTGAAAATAACAAAAGCAGTGTGACTTCTAGCACAATAACTCACATGTACTAGTACTAATTGGAAAAGCGGTGAATGAAATGAGGCTATTAGCGCCATATATGTGTTACGGCAGGAAATTTTCAGCCAATGTACAGCTTGTCAAATTGAATAGAACTAGCCGATACTTAATAAACATCCATATTGAAAAACTAATTGATACATTAAACTGTAACAATATTTTTTGTCACCTTGTCAAATGTAAAAAGACCTTTCTGAATTCCGTAATGGATCTGCTGACTAGATGTTCGTTTATCAGATGACTATAAGAGTGCGAGAGTGAGAGAGAATTCTCATGTCTCTTAATAGATTTGACAAGCTGTAATATATTGTGCAGCGTTCATGTAAATGATATCTGATTCAAATCCATAACGAATGTTTGGAATACAAACTATTTTCGTGTGATATGAAACTAGTTGTTTTGAAAGTATTTTTTCTTTGGCGTAATTCAATGTTTATATGGAATCAGTTTTCTCGAGAAGACCTTTCTTTCTTACTTTGGAAGTTTCCCACATTTTTTGGTGTGGAGATGAAGAAGTGGAAAGCCAAAATAATTTCTCCATAAAGAATACTTCTCACAATTCGAACGCAATTCCTATGGCTGGGACTGAATCAACTGAGCGACTGAAAGGTATCGTGACACGGGTAGTTATCTCTCATTCGTAACATGTAATGAATATTACTGGAGTTTTTCCCCAACACCAAAATGTTATTTCAACACCTTGACATGTGTTTCGATCAAGAGGAAGAACAAACTGATCTTCCTCTTGAAAATGATCACTTGGTGATCGAAACACATGTCGAGATGTTGAATTAACGATTTGGTGTTGGAAAAAAACTCCAGTATCATTCATTACTATACCAAAGGTTCCGAACAGTGAATCACAAGTTCGTAATGTAATGACAGACACCAAGAACGACAATAAGAATGACAATGCCAAAGGAGTCCCAATCATGAACACAATAATTGTAAATAATCATATTTCCTTGCCAGATATCAACAGATTTGGAAAGACTCCTGGAAGTGACCGGAAGGTTTCTGAGAATAGCAAAATTATAGAAATCAAGAATCCGATAACACCAGTAACCACGCAAAGTTGATCAAGATTGAAGATTTGAAAAATGCAGTATTGATTTGTATCCATGATAAAATTACCAGAATTAATTCTATCCATACCGCGTTTCAATATACGATAGCATCATCAGTTATTGGAGTCACCAGTAATTGACAGAGCTACCATGTAGCAGAACGCGTTTCAAATCAAACTCATTGAGGAAATTTGATTGAAATTATCATGGATAGTTCAATTGATTTTCATCAGGTAACAGGTCAAAATATTAAAAAATCAAAATTGATTTGGTTTCGACAATGCTAGAAAAATAGCTTGAAAAAATAGATGCACTCAAACTGGTAAAAACATGTCCAATCAGAATCGGTTGAAAAACCTATCACCAGTTTTGAATCATGAAAATATTTTACTAGTGAGTCGACAAATATATTCAAATTCTTTGATGGGTTTGCCGACTTGATATCCACGTATCTCATGAAAAATTTGCATATCGAGGCTCGAAACTGGTTTTCAATGAGGCACGACAAAAATGTTGAATTATATAGAGTAAATATCCAAGTGTGCCAGATGTCGAATAGACAAGGCAAGGCCTATAATGCCTATGACGGGCAGCTACCTATAGAGAGAATCACATGCATATTCGTTCACTGTTGTCAACTTATTTCGACCTTCTTCCATCACGGTTGGAAGAAGAAGAGCAAAAATGGGACTAACCTAAGAGAAGTATCTGAAGAACGTAAGAGAATATAATGAAACTCATTTCCTTCAGCTTCACCCTATGATGTATGAGCTTGAGAAAGGGTGACACAAACGATGAAAACTTTTTTCAATCAGTGTTAAGAAATGAAAATTTTGATGACGAAACATTATTATTTTTTCAGATGTCTAGTAAATGGCATATACTCCATCATCAACTAGCGTCTTGCATCCTTATAATTCAATTTTGACGCCATTTTCTCATCAAATCTGCAAACGAAAAAAAAATTACTATTCCACAAGCAATAATACGATACGAATAAGCACTGACAAAAATTCGAGGGTACGTTGGACTAAGGAATATTTGTCAAATTTAACCAAGACAAGTGAATGTACCTGTCAAGGCAGACCTTTCCAATTGAATGATGTTGTTGTGTTCACAGATGAAAATTTTCCCAGAAGCTAGAGGTTTTTGGAAATGTCTTTTTTGGAGCTCATGGTAGAATACACGTGGTATCAGTGACCACATATCTGGCTATGAAAATCCTTCTGGACCTTCATTCTCTATAAAACTTTCTGGAGAGAAACAGGCTAGAGACAACATTGAGGATTGTTTGTGTTGGTAATTTAACAAAGCAGGCTATGTCGATCACATCAGACTACTGGGTGAACATGGAAGTCACAAAATTCTGGGAATGACCTACGACTGAATGTCTTCAACTGTCAGCTCCAGCCTGCCTCATACAATGCATATCACGAGTACAGAGAAAGAAGTACTGGGAGTAAATATATGTTAGTTCACAACTTTTAAGTTTTAGGGCAGTTGTACACAGTTGCAGACTCAAGATAGAGATATCACTCTCGCTAGAGACTTTTGCTACCGTATTCCGAACCGAAACCTTTGCCGTCTATTTCTGAATGGGAGGATTGATAGAAACCGGAATCACTCACAAATCAATACAAATATTATTCGACAGCCAAAAGGCTTTATGAGCACTTGGCTCTCGCCGAACAACATCCAAGTTGGAAGAGAATGGCTCATTGAAATGTATTTGGTCTCTATTCTTGGCTACACTGGCTTGGAAGGTGAAGAAGCTGCTGACACACTTTCAAAGGGAGACACTACAAGCGATTTTATTGGATCAAAATCAGAAATGGACCATCTCAATATATTTCTACTCCTTTCAAAATATTTTACTGAACATCATATGAAGATACTTGGACTGTCAGAACACTATGGGTTTTTTTGTTTGAAAGATGATGAAACAGCAAAGCAAGTTTTCAGTGTTCAGCAGAGTTTGTTATCTTGGGTGTTAATTGGGGTGTCTACAAAATTATTGTTGATAAAGCAAGACTGACTGCTAGAATATGAAATAATCAATATAAGCTCCAGCCAAATAGTTCTACACTCTAACCTTCGCAGTACTCAATAGTACATGATTATTTGAAATTCAATTGCAGAAAAATTCCATTCGATTATGAGAACTTGATTTATCACATGTGTTTTTCAGAAGAAATTGATGGAATACAGTTTTCTCAATATGGAATAGTCGAATTATTCCAAAGAAGAAAGGTATCAAAATCGCCAAGTGACTTCTGGGAAAATTATGACAGTTTTGCCAATATGTTAGTATAACCATTGTATATATATATAGACTAGATTATCTTATGGAAATTATATTTGACAGAAAAGGAGACTGTCACTAGATGGCGTTACTGAAAAAAGAGATTCGCGTTTGAATTTCATCTCCCCGCCATCAATAGAGTCAAAAATTTCTTGTCATGAAGATTTTTACCTAGAGCATTCTAGGCAGTTCCGTATTAGGGTCATTGTGTTCGAGTTTACTATATTTATGCAGCATTGTATAAAGATGGGATCAGGTAGATTACTGGGATGTACCGAATGTACTGGATTAACAACTAGATAATGTCCTTTGTGTTTAATTATAAATAGAGAATTAGAATAATTGAGAATTTTGAAATAGTGGCATTTGCTATCAATATTTCATTTGTGTAGTGTGTGATTTTTTGGAGACGCTAAACCTGTTTGTATTTGGGATACATTTGTAAATAGTAAGTATTCTGCCAGTGTCAATTAAAGTTAAACTTATTTTTTTAAAACATCGGAAACATCTTATTAAAAAAAAATCATTTTTTTCAGTTGAAATTTGCAATATCAACAGTTATTGTTATTTTTTCAGATGTCTGGAAATAAGTGTCAATTTTATTTTATGTGGTCAAACCGCCAGAACTGACAAATCTGTGAGGTTCTATAGATTTCCAGTGAAGGACCCTGAAAGGTGCAAACAATGGATACTGCATTCTGGTAAGTTTTTGCTACAGGGTATAACATAGGTTATAACTATAATTTCAAAGTGTGATTTATTGTCGTATTTTGTTAGTATAAAGGCTTGTGAAATGTATACATTTTATAATTGAAAACGTTGAGTTCTCAAATAATAAGTTGCACAATGTGCACAATTTCAAAAATGCTACTGCTCTGTTTTTTTGTATCAGTACAAAATGTGACAGAAAAGTTCAGGGTATGACGAAATTTCGGTATATCTACAGGATGTTTCAAATTCGATCTTCACCATTGGGATCTCAATAAGTATATGAGAAATACGAAGATGGTTGGATGGCGACACAAGTTTAAATACATTTCCGATGTCCTAACACTGTTTCTATCGTATTTGTAATACATTTGAATCATATCTATTTTTTCTTCATACGTGAAAGGCATTTTTCGCCAAAAATTCAATGACTGTCTCATCATTAATGCTCCACTCAAAACTGTACTTTTCCCTTCAAATCGCAAAATTGCAGTAATACAACCATGTTACAAAAAAGGAAACCCTGAATCATTCGAAAACTACAAACCAATCAGCCTTCTCAGCTCATGTTCAAAATTTGTTCACCTACAAGTATGTGTGTACGCCAAAAAATATTGTTTTAACGTTTTATAGGTTGAAAGGGGCATAATTAATATAAATGTTGAAGTCCTGAGAAATGTATTTTGTGGTGGGTGACCAAACACAATATTCTAAAGTTGGTTGATCTAGAGAATGCTATCAAAAATCTATTTCCTTGTGTGTTGAAAATTAGGAACTTTTTTTTTGAACATGCCTACCTTTGTAGTGAGATAAATAAATATATTTTGTACAATGGCGCTTCAATGTGTGAATGGCACCACTATTTTTCAACTTCATATCTCCCGTAACCCTTTGTATAAATTTGGAGATGGCAACAGTGTCACCTTACAACGTCAACTTTAATGTTTAATTTCAGTTAAAAACGTCAACATTTTTGACGTTTTGAGAAAAAATATGTTCAGTCTTATATTTTTTTGCAGGGTGTTCCCTAACTACGGTACGAAATTTCAGAGGGTGATTCGTTAGGTCATTTTAATAATCAGTGGAATCAGTGCTAATTGACAACTCTGACTTTTACTGATATGACAACACTATTACTGTCAGCTGGTATCCAAAGCAGATGTTCATGATATACAAAGTGGCTTCAATTTTTAGTTGAATAATCTAAAAAATACAAAGCTTCAACAAGTCAGTGGTGTATCGCAGAAAAACTCTATATATTTACATTATATGAAAACAACAATTGTTTCGAAAAACATTTTTTTTCGTGTAATTCAACGTTTATATGAAAGTAGCTGTTTCAAGAGGACTTTCTTTCAGTTTGAATCTGGAAGTTACTTCTTTGCATGATCTATATTTGAAAATAAGTAACTCTATACATCCATGTATGGAGTTACTTATTTTCAAATTGATTACTTCCTTCCTTTCTTTGTGAGATTCCCTCATCCTTTTTTTTGTATCAAGATGGAGTACTAGAAAGCCAAAAACTTTCTTTCCCAAAAATTAATTACTTCTTAAAATATAACCCCTTTAATTCAAATAAGATTCCTCTTGGCTGGGATTAAATCAAATAGGTGAATGAATGTCATTACGATGTCATCGATGACATAAGCAGATCAAGCTTATTCC
>WOGO01002986.1:2082-14956 GCA_015342085.1 Leptinotarsa defecta | reverse complement strand
ATTCATGTAAAAGTATTTGTTTCGAAAGAATTTTTTTCTTTCGTGTAATTCAATGTTTATATGAAAGTAGCTGTTCAGGAGGACTGTCTTCTAGTTTGTATCTGAAAGTTGCTTATTTGCATGATCTACACATCCATGTATAGAGTTACTTATTTTCAAATTGATTACTTCCTTCCTTTCTTTAGAAGATTCCTGCATTTTTTTGTATCAAGATGGAGTTGTAGAATACCAAAAACTTTCTTTTTCAAAAAATATTTTCGGGACTAAAACAGGTAGATTTGATTTTTCAATATCGACTTTCTATTCCACAAGCTTACAGTAAAAAATATCATTCAAAATTATGAAAAATCGATGAAATCCTTAGATTTGAGAAATTATTCACAAGTAATGCAAAAGTCATAGTTGAAAAAATATATTCATATTCCACGTTTTCAATATGTCCTAAAATACCTAAAATTTGTAACCATAATTATTAAATTTCCATTTTCAATTCATTGTTACATATGTCGATTTAAAAATTGGAACTGAAAATTTTTGATTGACTTTGTTCATTAAAAGTAATACAAGAAGTTACACTTCAACTCAGAACTACCGCAAATAACCATATAACTTTTGATATGACTAGTCTACATATACAAGAATTTCAATATTCAACTTTCAGGAAATCTGTCATAAACTATTCAAGAAATGTACCTATTCTGTTTGTTCAGATAGTGTCTTGAAGACTCTAGAATTCATACAGTATTCTAACTCTTTTCTTGATTTAGAGCAAGAACGTACCATTTGTGCCCAGTTGGAATGACCAACTCTTGATTTTCTGGGGCGAGGGGGCAAGTTAGTTCTAAATTTTTTCATAAAAATACAATTATAAGTGCTAATAACCAAATTGAAAGATCTCATTCGGACGCCCTTTACAGAAATTTCCAAAATCACTGTACCCCTTTTCAACACTTGTCACTGTAGACCAAGCAATGATGCACTGTTTAGAACCTTTTGTGTAGTAATTGAATATTACTGAAGTTTTTTCCCAACACCAAACCGTCATTTTCATCAACTCGACACGTGTTTCAATCACCAAGTGATCATCTTTAAGAGGAAGATATTTTGATCTTCACTGTAGACCAACTTAATTACATTGGGATCGGAGACGCTTCAAGCGAACCAATGAAACAAGGAATACAGTTCACTTGAGAGTTTCATTAGGGTTTTGCAACCCTGATGTTGAAACGAATGAAGGATTAAAAATAATAAATAATAATTGTTGAATATAAACTGTCACCGTACAAAGGAATCAGAGTTTCAAAGTTCTGAAATTTCTACTATTTCCGATAGTTGCTTCAATAGGAAAAGAAACAAAATACAGAGTGTCTATTTCCAGAAACCATCAAGGAAACTCATAGCTTTTGTTTTACTCTCCTGCAACTAGACTCCTCTGATTCTCTTGAAATCCGGGACTCCGGCAGTCTCCAGCAGTAGCCACCTCGGACCTGTGTGTTATAAATATTACTGGATTTTTTCCCAACACCAAACCGTTATTTTAATACTTCGACACGTGTTTCGATCACGAAGTGATCATCTTCAATCTTCCTCTTGAATGGTTTGGTGTTGAAAAAAAACTCCAGTAATATTAATGAACTACACCAAAGGTATCGAACAGTGCATTACAAGTACAGTGGGTTATAGTGAAGCTAGACACGTCAAACTCTGAATATTCAACGTACTCCACGTTCGTCGACTTCGTCGATTTTCTCGTGTTTTCTATTTTTTTTTTCTATACAACCGCTGTTCAGGAATGGAGTTGTTCAAAAAAACACCAAAATAGCATGCTTGGATTCGTTACATTACTGTCGTTTTTTATTGATGCCTTTCTCAAAGTTTATTCAGTTTTTTCTGGTCCCCTTGTTGCAAATTGATTATTGGTAGATTTAAACAATATGAGATTGATTTTTAAATCTATCAATATTCAAAAACTACCAAATCTCTTACTAATCTATTTTTTTGAGTTCCTATAACATTTATATAACTGGATAAAACTTACAAAAAAGTTCATAATTGTAGTTCATAAGTTATTTTTGGAAATTTTCAAATTGTCCTATTGGAATCCAGATTCGTAACAATATAACAAAATATTTCTACAGAAAAATAGAAAATTGAAAAGTGAAAAAGCTACAACTGATATATTTTCAGATTTCATAATTGACACAGATGAATGTCAAATTCCGAATTTTCCTGCCTTTAGCCAAGAATCCCTTTCCAGCTACGTTCTTTTAGACTACGTTCGTTGTTCTACTTTGGATCCATTGACTCGGACTATCGTGGAAAACAATACTGCGTTTTTACATTTAAGAACAGAGGTTCTTGACCAATATTATAAATCAAAAGATGAAATTGATTGTTGCTATAGTTATGTTACTAGAAAAGGAACGCACAAGGAGCCAGATATTGGTATTAGGTAAGTGACACCACAAAAATTGCTGATATATAATGTAGGGCCTCCACGATATGAATAACCTGAACTAAAAATATTTTTCGTGGAAATGCATGGACACTACATGAAAATAAAATCCAAATTCAATTTGATAGTCGTTGTCGAAATTAGGATTTCCAACAAGAAATTATGTGTTTCATCAGTTCAAACTTCGATTGTCTAATATAATATAAACTGATTTTAAATCCGTGAAAGAATCTGTAAAAAATTAAAAAGGATTAACCAAAAAATAACAATTTTACTGAGCAAAAACTGAAATTACAAAGAAATAACATACAAGCAACAACCAAAAAAATAAAAATTGAAATAATAATAGAAGCTGAAAATTAAAAAAAAATTAAAATATTTTATTAACAAGAAATGAAAGTTAAAAATTAAAAGATTCCTAACCAAGTTACGTCACAACCGACGTTTCGATTGTTAGTATCCACAATCATCTTCGGGTGATAACTGGACTTATTCCTACGAGATCTGACTATTTATAGGTCATTCGAGTACTTTCACTTATCCCCTCTTCTTTCCTCTCTCCGCTTCATTGGTTTTAGCGGGAGATGACCTTTCGACATGAGTTGGCCGTTTTCCGCTTGATTAGAGGTTTCCATAGGTTACGTATCTCTACGCTAGCTTGACTAAATGCATTGTTGGACAATATATACGCGGCTTCTTTGAATTTTCTCTAAAACCAGTGTTCCTCCTTGTGGATGATTTCACATCAGCCCACTTGATGTTATGTTAATGAGACCAAACATGCTGTGCTATTCCGGATTTGCTGATTTCTCCTCGCTGTGTGTGTTTATTGTGCTCAGCAATGCGATTTTTCAATGACCTCTTAGTTTCACCGATGTATGATTCTCCGCACTCGCAGGGTTTTCGGTAAATGAAATTCTTGGAATTGAAGTCCGTGTTTGGTGGCCTGGTTTTCGTGAGGCTGCTACAGATAGTGTTCCCAGATCTGAAGCAGGTCCTGATGGTATACTTGGACCCAATCTTTCTTATGCTTTTCGATAATCCTCTGATGTAGGGAAGTACCAGTTCTGGTTGTGGCGGCTTCTCTTCCTTGTGAAGCTCTTGCTGTCTTCTAGCTAAAGCCTGTTCTACCATCACTTTGGAGCAAATTCGGAATAGCAGAACATATTTGTCTCATCAACATAACATCAAGTGACCTCAAGTTGAAATCATCCACAAGGAGGAACAATGATTTACAAGAAAATTCAAAGAAGTCGTGTCGAGAAGTCGAGAGAGGAAAGAGGGGATAGGTGAAACCACTCGAATGACCTATAAATAGTCAGATCTCGGAGGAATAAGTCCAGTTATCACCCGAAGATACTAATAATCGAAACGTCGTGACGTAACTTGGTTTGGAATCTTTTAATTTTCAACTTTCATTATTTGTTAATGATATTTTTTAGTTTTTTTTTAATTTTCAGCTTGTATTAGTATTTCAATTTTTATTTTTTTGGTTGTTTCTTTGTAATTTCGGTTTCTGTTCAATGAAATTGTTATTTTTCGGTTAATCTTTTTTAATTTCTTACAGAATCTTTCAGGGATTTCAAATCAATTTAATTATATTAGACAATGGAAGTCCGAACTGATGAAATACACCACGAAACATTGTCAACCACCTTCAAAACAAACGGAAATTATGTTATTCTACTTGAATTGAAAGGAAGTAAAATTCATATTCATTTCTATTGAAATTATGTGGTATCTTGAGAATTTTTTGTTATATTAGGCAGTTGATGAAATTGTTGATGCTTTTTGTCTATGAAAGCATATCTGAGCACGAAACATATCTAACTTTAACTCAAGACACTTCCATATATTCTGTTATTTGGAATTCCACCCCAATTTGTGCGGCCAAGACTCATATTTTTTGTGGCAAGTCGGAATTATCTCAATATTTGATAGTTCAGAGGGTATCATTCCACAAAGGACTTCGATAATCATAGCGTTAGTACTTCAATGAAGTACTCAACCAAACTCAAAATACTTTAAATTTTTTTAATAAAAATTTGTTATTCTTTTTCAGCTTCTCGAGTTGTAATTACTTCAATTCCACTGTTACTCTTGAAGAGCACACTGTGATAGTTAAATGCTACATTGGTGCTGATAAGATATACGAAAACGTACACAGACCAATGGTTGTAACAAAGGCAGTAAAGGAGAAACTTTTTAATCGGTCTGAGGCAAAGAAACTATCCAAAAAGAAACACCTCAGTGTTCTTCTGATTGTGGTTGATAGTATATCTAGGTTGAACCTGGCAAGAACAATGCGTTCAACAAAAAAATTTTTACAGGACAATGATTTTGTAGAATTCCTTGGTTACAATAAAATAGGTGACAATACTTTTCCAAACTTCAATGCCCTGCTAACCGGCCTGAATCAAAATCAATCTCACTCAATTTGTAAACCAACCATTGTGGGTGGGTTGGACCAGTGTCCTATGATATGGTACAACTTTCGAGACAAAGGATATGTTACCGCTTATGCTGAAGATTTCGCTAGGATATCCACATACAATTATAGAAAGAAAGGATTCAAAAATCCTCCGACTGATTATTACTTCAAACCGTACATGGAAGCTTCCGACACCCTATCTACACTGGAAGTGGATCGTATGCCTTATTGCAGTGGACCTGAATCTCAAGGTGAGATGTATGAATAATAATAATAGAAATAATCGATAATACCACATTTCTATTTCGAAACTGAATTGACGGGATCTTTGCTGGAAATATATCATATTTATTTGGATTATTCTCAATAAGAATTATCCATCAGTTATAATTATTACAACAGGTGATTTATGAGTATTTTAAATTATCTAATAGAACAATTCGTTCGGGCCATACTCAAATTACCTACACTGTAGGTTAATGGACTGACACCTATCAGAAAACAACTATTTCCCTGGCTAGTACGACGAAGAGCGTTGGATTAAATTCGACAGGTGTCAGTGCAGGATTCTTTACTGAAGTTATTTCTGCATATCCTGTTGGCGATACAATTGTCGAATTGATTTTCTATTACTGGAACACACGCAGACCGGTTTTCTTATACGAGGAATTGAGCAACTTTTGGATATGCGGTTGACAAACATGTTGTTAGTTATTCGCTTCGAGTAGTTCGAGGAATGATACTTTGAAGGAATTCGATTCTCAATTATCGGAAATCATCACTTTATGTTGATGATAGACACTACCTTGCACTGAAGAGTGGACAAACAGCCCGAAACCAATCTGCAAGTGTGTTCCAATAATTGAAAATTGATTCCGGCAGTTGTATCGCCAAGAGCATAAAAATTCTGTACTGACACCTATCAGATATAATCCAACGCCAATCGTGATATTAGCCAGGAGAGTAATAGTTTTCTGATAGGTGTCAGTACATTAACTCACAGTGTAGGTAATTTGAGACTGGCCTGAACTCATTGAAATTGGAGTATTTTGAAATGAAGGTAATTTAAGCAAATCAGCATTGAATGATTCTGTTTATTAGCAAGAGATTTATGTAAATATAGCAACATATAATCGGAGCATTAATTGAAAAAAGAAATGCTCCACTGGAATCGATCTAGTCGCCCCGTATCGCCAACTAATTTTTGTTGTTTCATATTTTCATAATTTGTATTGCTTTTTTTATATATTTCTATAATTAAAAATTCTTTTCATTGAGCAGTATCATCGAAAAACTATAAACCCCAGTTAACTGTTGCATTATTTCTTACGATGTTTGAAATACCAGCTTTCTCTGTTATCATTTCTGTTCTGAATGGTCTAGTTGAAAATACCTTCACCTGGATTGCCAAACGATCTTTCAATTTCAATACACTATAAGAGTTACATGAACATTCAGTATGAAATATCTTGTGCACAAGCTTCTATGTTTGCTAGATTTGTTGTGTTGTAGATTTTTTTTAATGAATTGCGAAAGTTAATTGGGGAACAGTAGCGATCTGACAGTTGCGTGAAGTCGGTTGCGAAAGTGAATTGCGATAGAGAAGTTGCGAAAGTCAGTTGAAAAGTCAGTTGCGAAAATATTCCTTTGCGATCGAGAGTTAAAATAGGAGATTTTGCGGAGTTACGGTAAATCGCGGTCAGTGAGTTGATTGTTGTTTCCTTTGGTGACACTTAGAACGGATCAGTATTTCACACGGATACCGAACCGGAGAGGGAGAACAGACCCCAGTATAGTATCATGAGTCAATTTGGATTTTTTACTAACCCCCATGTCGGTATAGAGAGAGAGGATGTCATTTTAATTTTGTAATAATTGTCTTATTGTTGTTTCGTCTTGGGGACGTTATAAGAAGGGCAATAAATTACACTACACCCCCTTCATATTTGTAAATACCTGCAATTAGTACACACGGACTTGAAACTGAAAAATAGTACGGCGGCCAGGCAATTTCAAATAATCATTTCAGAATTTTCACAAAACTCGAGTAAGTAATTCAGGTTTTCGCGTAAGTTGGAATTCTACCGGGAATATATAACATTTTACAAGTTGATAAAGAGATAATTTTTGTTTGACAATCAGCTATTTGAGCCGGGCTTTCTTGTGATCTCACATTTTTATTTATTTTTTCCCGGACTTTCATATTATATTTTATACACTTATTTATCATGATTTATAAACATACCCATTTATTCTTTTTATTGGTTTTGTAATATAAGCCTAATCGGAAGCTTGTTGTTTTTTGATGGCTCACTATTCGAGCAAGTCCCGCACAGTGTAGTAGTAAGTCAGTGTAGTTGAAAGACCTTTAGCATTGAGTATCAACCTCCTGCCTCGTTCCGGAGTGGATCTTAGAAGAGGAACAATCTCAAAAAAGTACACGGTATAGATAGGTCCTCTTGCGATCGGCACGAACCTTACAGCTTTTTCAGACCTGCTAAATTAATTTCAGAAAATGAATGAATCAGAAATGAACATTTATTACACTAAAAACGGTCGGTATATTTAATAATAATAGATAAAATCATATACACAAATATATCGGTTATATTACACAAGTGTATGAGAAAATGAATTTTTCGAAATAGAATTTCGAAACATTCATGTCTTCCACCTACCAATACAGCAGGTTCTGCTAAATGCCTACCGGAAAATAACCACTTTCCCGACTAATACTACGCTACCCCCCTGTAAATTTATTTCAGGAACGAGTCTACAGAGGAGATGGGTGTCGAGTTTACGACTCCAACTGATCTCCCTGAAAATTCAGTTCGAGATCTAGAGATTCTCAACTGCCCAACTCCTGATCCAATAACTGAGTCGTCTCCTCAAGAGCGGGGTTCCTCATAAAACCGCCTTGCACCAAATTCTTGAGCGGCGTACGCAGATATGTCTCAGGTGGGTGAACAAATCCCCCATGAGCATGTTAGCAAACTTTTGCGCTCAAGTGATAATTCACCAAAACCAGAGGCGAAAAAGCCCTGCACGGTTTAATCTAAGGCATCGTCAGGTTTTCACGGGTATCAAGGTGGGAATCTTGCACCATGACTATCTGACTACCTCATTAACCATGAAACAGCAGGCACTTTGTGCCTGCCCCGCTGGGGATCGAATCAGGTCTTTAGAGTTCGGCAGAGCCGTACTCTCACCATCTGACCTGAAAGACCACTCATCATACAAACTAATTGGCTTCGTTGAGGAGCTGGGTTTATCTGGTCTAGTGTGAATAGATGTGAGCCACAATAAATCCTTGCGGGTTACGGTAGAGGGTCAAATAGACCCACTCACTTTGGATCTAACCTAACCTAATACCATGCTGAATATTGAATTATATCCAACAGACATTTATGCAACATACTTCCCCGAGGTTAGTCTCGCATATTTTTCTCGTTCATCCAGCAGTAGGATCATGCTAAAATTATTCGATTGGATCATCTACAGACCGGTTTCAAGCTCGAAATCCCAAAACTTGTTTTATTATATTTAACGTAATAAAATAGTAAGAAGGAAACAATGCATTATTGAAATAACCTTCTGGTTACTACTTGGGACTACTAGTCACTACCAGATATACAGGTAGTGACTAGTAGTCCCAAGAAATATTTATAGTAAATTGGGAGAAGTTACTATCCATAACAAACAGATCGTAAAATCAATCCAAAGGTAATGTTCATCTACCTCCAAACTCAAGGCAAATTTCAATTTGTCAATGATACAAGGGCAGCCCATGGTTCTAATATTAGAATAGTTTCGATTTCCATACGAGCAACCTCATCAATTATCTGACTAGATCCAAGATTTAAGAGACACCTGTTTCAGCCTATTGGGCATCGTCAGTACCGGGTAGGTAGTCCTCGATTGAAGACAAAATGTGAATAACCAAGAAAAGTACTCAATAAAAATAACTGCGTAAACGCAATCGAGACATAAGTGGAACCACCAATTGGTGTGACACCCAAATCAACTTGCTAACTTTTTATGTCAGTGTTGGTGGTTTGACCAATGAACCAACTGCGGTAACAGAAATTTGAGAAGCTAACCTGAAATGTCATCGGAAAATGAATCCACATGTTTCTAGAAATGATATGAAAATAATTCCATGAAAATCAAAAAATAAATAGATTACTGCTATTCTGATCATTCCCAAATTAATTTCAATTTATGAGCCACCGGTAGACAGCTGTTTCAGCCTATTGGACATCGTCAGTACCGGGCAGGCGGTCCTCGATTGAAGACAAAATGTGAGCAACTAAGAAAAGTACTTAATAAAAATGACTGCGTAAACGCAAGCGTGGAACCACCTATTGGTCAAACCACCAACACTGACATCAAAAATTGGCAAGTTGACTTGGGGGTCACACCAATAGATGGTCTACTCATGCTTCGCTTGCGTTTACGCAGTTATTTTTTTTTGCCTTCCATTGTGCAAGCAGGAGGCAAAAATGTACCTACAGCAATACAGTAACCCATAACTGTTATTGCCTCTCCTTTTCCAGAGGGTGTCATTGTGGATACAGATTTGGACCCTTTCTCAGCTAGAATGGTTATTTGATTGCAATCCTGTCTTGTTCATATTGAAGATATAACTTGGTTCCAGCATCACGTCGTTGACCACCAAGACAGTTTCCAAACGCTGGAAATGAGCATTTACCTCCGACTTATTCATAGCAATCGAGCGCGCCAAGACATCATTGATCGTTAAAGACAAATCTTTCATTTGCATAGTTTTGATTTGGCCTGCAAGCTTCTTTTCAGTATTACCATAAAAAAGGATCATGGTCTATAGGTCCTGTTTCATCACTATTGTTTCCAAAACGTCTCTATTAGGTTATTCTTGGAGTAACATAGCCTTTAGTTGCTGCATAAACTGTCATTTCACCATTTTTTGAAACGTTTATTGCAGCCTTCAAGTACTCTTCACGCCAATCCCCTTTGATAGACAATGCTTTCCTATGGTACTTGTTTGACATCTGCAATTGAAACAAGTAATATTAAAAAAGTTCAAGTAATAATAAAATTGTTACCGACAAGGTTGGTGAATTACAATGGTTTCAATCTTTTAAAATCTAGAATCTAATGAAGGGACTCAGTAGGATAAAAAACTTTTTTGTTGAATATATATGTGCATTTAAAAAAAAAGCTGTCACTTCAAATCACCACCGAAAAGGTTTTTGAAATACACATAGATATGTATGTATAGATATGTAGGCGTCTTGAAATACACACCATGCACACCATAAAATATATAACTGACTGAAAAATTACAGGGAAATATTTTGAAATGAAAAAAATGTGAATTAAATCAGAGAAATGGTTAATATTCAGAAAAAGGACTGAATACTTTTTTTACTGATTTTTATGAAATGAATTTAACTTTTTAATTCAATGAAACATCATCTGGTACTTGGGGGGAAATATAAACATTTTAAATTTTAGTACTAGGTCAGAGGAAACAACAATGGAAGGTGTTACCTGCAAGAAATTTCCTCGAAAATCCTTTTGTTGTTTTCAATTCTACTATAACGAAGTCATCTTCTGATGACTTCGTTATAGTAGACCTCTTTGGAGTTGGAGTCTTCAATCATATCCATGCTTCTTGGGCCTCTTGAAGCTCCTCTTGAATCAATTCAACGTCTGAGTATTGTTCGATTTATTGTTTTCCTTATCACTTTCCACTTGGTCCGATGTTTTTTTTTTCTGTACTGCAGCCTTAGAAATAGACAATAATGTATCATCATCGAATGTTTCCTTGTCCTGAATAATTGCCTTCAAGAGTTTTCTTTTGTTTTTGCGTCTGCTAATTGTATCTTTTCCTTTAGATGCAGACACCATAATATCGAAGGCAGTTAACACTTTGGCCTGGTTCGAGATTTATCTTCTTCCCTCTCACAGTTACATCGCCTTTCTTATGTCGTGTTTCATTAAGATTGTCTTCAAGAACATTCATCACATTCAACTGGGCATGTTCAGGTTCAACATATTTTAGCAATTTGCATAGATTTTTTATTCTATTCAGTGGCACTAACCCAGTTGACCTAAATCCTGACTTTATATTTTCCACAAAAGGAGCTCCAACTTTTTGAATTATTTGTCTCAATAAAAACGGAAAAATAACTTGTCTGATGATACCTTTGTGAGTTCTCTTCCATTCTTTCAAGACATACCTTCAGGCTACTTTTATTGGTTTGAAGCAACTCACGTTCAAAGGTTGGCATAGATGAGTAGAATTTGGTGGTAAAAGAATGAAATTTATGCCATTTGCTTGGCATGCGTTAATAACTTTAAGAGACAAATGATTGACTAGATTTTCGCTAATGAAAACTTTTGGTCCGCGCGGCAACTTTTTGAAATAATCCAGACAAATTGTTACGAACTAGTCTTCAAATAAAATTTGATCGAACCATCCTGACTTACTCCTGTTATATGTGGTTCCATTTGGACCACGCTCTGTTCAAGTTTGGCAAATATAATCTGCCTGATATACAATATAAAGGGGACACATTACCCCGAGGCAGCAACTGCAAACATCACGGATGTTGCTGATTTACAAGTGTCCATAATTTTTTCGGCTCTCTTGAATCCTCATCGCACAATAACTTTACTCGTGCCGGGATCATCACAGAAATTTGTCTCATCGTAATTCACAATACCATCTGATTGAATGCCATTCACATTAACGCCCAGTTTATCGAATTATTTATTGATCATACTGAGTCTTATTACTGCAAGAGTGGCTTTGGTACACTGTGAGAATGTAAAGGACAATCCTAGAAGCCGCTTCGAAAAAAAATTCTGCCACTGCTCGCCAGGTTTGTTTTCAGTAAAAATTGGAATGCGTCTACCCATTCTACTAAGATAAGATTGGACAAAAACCTTAACATCTTCTGGTTCAAATAGATAACCCCACTCTGCAGCAATTATTAAAGCTTCCTCTATAGCCCTCTCATCCTCTTTGAACAAATGAGTTTGTCCACCATGTGTTTTGGAATGTTTAACTTTGATATTGCGGAAAATTGTAGAAGCAGACCTTTGTAACTTTTGCATTTATTAATGGCCCGTTGCAAATGTTCTCCTTCATAATTCACACATGATATCGATCTAATCTTCTTTTTATATGTCTTTACCATTTTGGTTCAAGTGACCTCTGTTTTTTATGTGCATGATATCGAACGCTGTTCAAGGATTACAATCTCTAGCCCAGTGTTTCCCAACCTGTTTTCCTGGTGCACTACTTTACAAGTCAAAATTATTTTACGTACCACTTAGTCTCGTCGAGGTAAATATGAATGGAATATATACATTATTTAACCTAACTAACCTATTTTCCAACGAGGAGTATGAAAAATAAAATTCTGTGTAGTGTTATAATACTTTATTAATTTATATGAACAAGGCATTCATAAATATCAAACACATTACACTGTAAGAAAAATAGAACAAAAATTTAATGCAATACTTCAATGAGAACCCGAAAACGAGTGTTATAATTTTCTTGCAGGGTTTGGTTGAGCTCATTAAGCTTTGAAAATATCTCTGCCAAATACGCCAAGGAGCATAGTCACAGTTCATTGCAAAGCAGTTTTCAAAAGTTTTTGGCAGACAAAAACACGAAAACTTCATAGCACATCTCAAACAAACGTGTCAATACTTTCCGTCTTGACAACCACCTGACCTCTGTGTGCAGCAACAGGTGTCCGTGCAAATCACCCATATCATCACATAATACAGCAAACAAACAGGATTGTGAAGCACGTGCTTTGATGAAATTTACTGTTTTACAGCTTGGCTCAAAACCTCCTTCAAGCTGTCAGGGTTATTTTTGCTTACCATAGCTTCTTGATGCAAACAACAGTGCGTGAATGTTGCTTGGGCAGCCACTTGTTTCACTCTAGCTACAACTCCAGCGTGACGCCCGACCATCGCAGCGG
>WOGO01002985.1:0-14957 GCA_015342085.1 Leptinotarsa defecta | reverse complement strand
ATAATGATACTATATCTTGAAAACAAGAGCTAATATATAATTTTTATGGTCACTTTCGGTTTTAACACGTGGAAATACATTAAAATCATCTAATTTCTACCCCGAAACAAAAACTTTGTTGTGTTGTGATTTATCCACAATTACTAATATGAATTTTCAGTATATGAAAATTTTACAAAGACCAAGAAATGCATTTCGCTATACAATACTGAATAGAATCTGAAGTTCACTTATGTAATTGATCAGAAACAAGTAAATGAAATTAGTGATTTTGCCAAGTTGGTTGGTATAGTTATGATTCCTTGATGAGAAAATTCTGAGCAAAAATTAATTCGGTCGTTCATAAGATATTGTGGATCTTTCATTTAATTGATTTCCATACTTTCCACAGCAATGAGTTTCAAATATCATTTTTTGGAAATGAAGAGTTTAGAATCATTTATTGAACACACATTCCTTCCTAAGAAGAAATTTTCTATTCTGATAGTTGTGTCTTTGTTTTTCCACGCGTGCTTTGAATGATCTGTGTGAAACATCGTACCTGATCCATATAAAAACTCATAAACTCCTGATCTCTCTAATACTAAACACTCTTTTTTTGCAATTCTCAGTATGAATTCTTAGTAAATAATGGTTTTTCAAGCCGCGTTCAATTTTCAACTCGTGTTTACCTTGATTTTCAATGCATTCAATTGAGAGTTTGTTATATGATGTAACCATTGTATATCGTCAAATGAGATATCATCAAATTATTTTGTGTTAAGATAAAGCAAAATTCATAACAGAAGTGAAGATGTAATGAATATGATAGTTGATATACTAAACTTCTTGAATAATTGATTAACAAAGAATCAAAAAACCAACCAAATCAATATTGTTGCTCCAACTCAATTGTGAATCGATATGCAAAGTCAACAAATCAGCAATCTCTTTTGTTTGATTGACTTCACTGAAATATTATAATCCATACGCATACGGATCGTCAAATATAACTCCACTCAACTTATACTAGTATCGAGAAGTTTTTCAGAATACAACATCGAAAATATTATAAAAAGATTATAAACGGAATTTTGTGCGGGTACCATCACACATGGGTATAAAGGGAAACGAAATAGCCGATCGATCAACTAGAGATGCAACGGTCATCGACTTCAAACTCAACAACCAAAACTTCTAAATCTGACCTCAAACAAATATTCAAAGATATGATTATGAATGCATGGTCAAGTCTAAATTAGCCGAAGTGAAAAATACTATGCTCCCTCGTAAACAATTTTCTCTAAAGAAGAAACAACAAACCATAGTCACCAGACTACGCTTTGGATACACCCGCATCACACACACCCACCTAATCTTAAAAACCCCAGAACCAACTTGCGAAATATGCCACTGCCCCCTGAGGACTCTTTCACACTGGGAGCCTTTTTAGTTCCTGGCTCCTTGAGGTCAGTTGTAGAATGGATCCCAGGCGAGCTGTTGCCATATACCTGCTCTACTGTCGACACAAACCTCAACGACAGAAACGTCAACGATCAAGAATGAGATGGATAAAGTTGCGAAATCTACGTTCTGCACCTGGCAGACTTCCACCCAACTTTTTACGACTTCATTCCGGTCCTTATGAATGTTTTGAAGACGTGATAGCTTTCGTTACCCGAAACGTGACAGATCCCCCTCCTTTGAAAGGTCCATTGGACTTGTTGCATTTTGGCGCTATGAGCCTTCATCTATCTCGGGAGCGAGAGATGTGAAGCTCCCCGTGTGAAAGGGCGCTTACAGGTAAATATATTTTAATCGAGTGTGAAGCCTACAATTGATATCGAAAACTACATAGATTACCTTCTACTCTTGCCGAACTTCTGGAGGAAGGTTGCAATCTCTCCCAGCTTATGAATCACCCAACTGATATTGGTTTAGTCAAAAAAATTTAGATTATATCAGATTGAGTGTATCCATTTATTTACATTTTCATATTTACTGTGACATGTAATATGCCGTCTCTAATAAACTAAATGTTTGAAGGGACAATAAACAATTTGAATGCCCCTGACAGGGTCGCGGGACTCCTGGTCAGTAGCAGAAATAAATAGGCTGAGGGAACTGAAACCTCACAAAAGCCTTTGCAAAACATGCCACAGTGGACCATCCTACCCAAGCTGAGGTGTGAGGTAGCGTGCCGACAGCTGAATGGCCGCAGGGTGATATGCGGTCACGAACGATCCTCTTGGGGAACTGAGCGAAACCTCATTGTAATCAGCATACCTCTGGTGATGCGGGGCTCTGCCAGAGGTGACCAACTCATCCCTTGCTACTCGTGGGAACACACATGAATGAAACAACACAAAAACAGAAACAACAAAAATCAATCTCGAGGCTGGACAGAAGTGCTAACCTCAATCTAAGGCGGTGGATGGGGATGAACAGAAATGTCCACCCCAATCTACCGCTTGGAATGTGGCTGAACATAGCAGATCACCTCCACCAGCAAGGGCAACTCCTGTGGCGGGCGCCAAGGGCTCCGCCTTGAATGAAGGCAAGGAACCGGCTGTCCCTGCAGAAAAGCTCCCTCACTTGTACACATCCACATAGGGAACCACAAAAAGGTTGAGGAAGCTACGCAACGACAGTAATATCGCTGCACATTTCAAAACCTACGCGGAGGCCACCGTGAGACACCTCAATATTAAAGAGATGTCTCCTAGTGACACTGTTCAGGACAGGATGGACGATGACCTAGGAGGACAACTCCTCGGGAGGATGTATAATGGAACATATCTGGCCTAAGTGCTGTGAGTGTACACTTACCCTCCCTTCTCTACAGATACAGATACAGAAACAATTTAAATAAAAAAAGGAACGTTCCTGCAAAAAATGCGACCGCTCTTTGGATTATATAAAGGCTACAACCAATTTAGATGCCCCTATCAATGTCATACTTCTTCGATTCAACCAACTGATAGACAAACCATTGCAGAATCGCGTTTGGTTGTGGAACAACCCTGATCACTTGCTCGTAATTATATTCTGTCATTCTATACGTTTTCACTCTAATCGAAAATCGTTTTTCTCGTCGACTTCGTTCCCATTTTCACAATATTATTATGCAAACGATCCTTATTCGTACCGTACACTGATGCGATTCGAATGTTTCGATGGAATTACTGGTGAAAATGAAATATCGCTCATTTATTTGTTAGTATGAATATAACCAGTGGAATCGGCTCTAATCAGTAACTTACGATAAAGTATCACTTTTGAATCATGTGACTGTTCAATGTTCATTTGTTCCGAAACCCATCAAGAAGTGGGCATAGATATTTCATAATTTTATGAGGTTTTTATAGGTAGGTAGACATCTGACAGATATTTCCAATTTGTAAAACACTCAATTCCAGAAAATGCTCCATAGAAAACAAAATACCATAAAATACTCAGTAAATATTTTCACGTGCTTCGTTGACAAAGTATTATGTCAAGAGCACACGTTCTCTAAGTATCAGCAGCCAATTTTTATTGTATAAATATTGTTAGAAAAATATTATGCACGCTACTACTTTTCCTCGAAATGAAAACTAGATTTTCAATCCCCAATAATTTCGACACAAGTTTTTTCATGTTACATGTGATTTTCACTTGAAAACTAGAAAATACTTCTTATGCAGGGCACATTTATCAGTAAATACCTGATTTGTTTGACTTTTTTTTCATCGCGAATCGTTTTTTTATTTGTAAAGATGACATCTGAATATTTTTTCGTTTCACGAACTTTTCCCCATGGAACAAAACAAAAGCACATGCTTTTGACTTGAGAAAAAGGAATTCATGTACTTTGTTATTGAGGAAACAATGGAAGTTGGATAAACTGATACTTTTCATACGTATAATTATCAGGGTGAATTTAACAATTACTGAGTTTGATGATATGCAGGAATGCATAAACACTTCAAGAACAATAATTTCTGAACTGAAGTACATGGACTGAAATAATTAGCGAATATTCCATTGGACCATATTTTTTTTAGGTATATTGAACAAAAATAATTATCGTCAGATTTCTCAAAATTTTATAGACGACGTTTCAATTTCAACCCAATATCTTAGGCAGTTCGTGCACGATGGCGCACCTGCTCATTCCAGTGTTCAAGTATGGAAGTTTTATATCATTAGTACTCTAGTCATTGAAAAATGCACGCAAAAATGCACGTTAACCAAATGTCGCCCCTGCGAACGAGAACTCTCAGAAGTCGAAACTAGTGCGAGCTAAGGACTAAATATTACCTTTTGACGTGTGATTCCTAATACGGGTTGCAGGATAGGAAGTGAAAATCGATCGTCCTACCTTGCGGTTCGAACCACCGATTCACACAGCGGTGGACTGAGTGAGTGAAGCGAACCACTCACGTCAACCCACCTGGCTACCGTCCCACCTCCCCATACCTTGATTATTTCCTGTGGGGACATCTTGAGACGCTGGTTTACAGCACCCCAAAACATACTGAAGAGGAGTTGAAAAACTCATAAAAATGACTCGCAACAGAAATACTCCAGGAATTTTGCAAATTGAAAGAGACTCAATGAGAGGAAGAACTGAAGCATGTATAATGGCTGATGGTGCCATTTTTCTACAGCTATCATGAATTATTTCAATTTTTCTTCACGTCAATCAGTTCTTCCAATTCGATTGAAACTTTAAAAAATCTTGTTCGTACATGGAAGTCGAAACCAAGTGAATATGTACTCAATTCGCCGAGTGACGACTGAGTATGGTGAACTTGTGGTAAGATACATCGAAGTGTATTATCCGCGATTCACTATTCATTGTGTTCATTTCTTTCGTAAAGTAATCGAAAATGAAGCGTTTTTGATGTAACAATTCATAAGTGAGTTGATAAAATATTCGTATGTTACCGTTCGAGGCCTTGAAAGTTAAAGAATAGTATGGACCGTACTTGCTATAAGTTACATAGTTCTCAAGTTTTCATTCTTCGTGCAATTAACTTCAAAACTATACTGAATAACATAAAATTCTGCACAATAAATTGCTATTTCAACTAATTTAATATTTGAAATATCCTCTGGTAGACTATTATTTTCTCAAAAATGACTTTCATTGAAAGTTCATATGCTGTTTGCAGAATGTTTATGTATTTGAGATACCTAACTCTTTCCAACAGTTAAAATTCAACAACAAAAATATTAATGGATAGAATTGGCACTACTGGCATAGAATGGATATATTGAAAATACTTTTTCTACACCAAACCAAAAATACGGTATTACGACGCGCGTTTCTCTTACCAAGTTAAAATCATCAGGAGATTACTAAAACCGAAACCTTCGGTACAAATTTGGGTGTGTATCAGGTATCAATAGAGGTACACTGGTAGATTGAAGTTAGTCCACATACATATAAAAACACTATCATACTGTAGATTTCAGTATTATTGTACATTTCAAGAATAAAGTAGAGTAAACTCTCAAAAAACAAGGACCTCATAGATACTAACTCATTGAAATATATCCCAATGCACAAATTCAGCCAAGATCACCTTCAATTTTTTTTTGGAAACGTAAGATCGCATGGGGGTGCAATAATAATCCAACCGCGAAACAGTTCAAAAGTTTATACAGGAAAAATGTGAGCTATTTAGAACGGAGTGATAGTTTTAGTGGAAATTGTATACCTTTCCAACAAACATGTATATTGAATTGTTCATCTGCCACAAACGGATAGGTTAAACTAGAAATGATATTGAATATGAGATATAAAAAATTTCAGTTGGTTGGAATTGACCCATTTTGCCAATTTGTCAGAAGTTGGCAAGCAAGTTCATGCACTTCATCAGTTCATCTATAGATTGTTTCCTAATGAAACGAACACTAATCATGCTTCAATGTAGATAAAAAATAAGGGTAATGATATTTATTCCCCTGATGGTGTTGTTGAAATTTACGAATTATATGAAAAACTATCCAAAGGTCTGAAAAAACAAAAAAAAATTAACAGACTTGTAGATGTTCAATTTTTTTCCTATTTGCGGAGTCATCAATAAAATAACTTTTCTGAAACAAACCACATATCAGAATCATTGAGAGCTTTTTCTGAAAAATATATAGATACCCATTAGATAGATACCCACCCCACATTTTGGTATATGAAAGAGAGAACATTGACAGATCAAGATTTCGAGATGATGTGGTGCTGCAGGTTTTTTCCTGTTTTCCTGCAGCTGAAAAAGCAAATGCGCCACTGAAATCAATGAAGTCGCCCCGAAGCGCCAATTAATTTTTGTTGTTCCATAATTTCATGATTTGTATTACTTTATCCTGAATATCAAATAATCCATAATAATTCATACAATTCTATATTGGTATTTAAATCGATGTCGGAACCGTCTTCGGCTCGGATACCCCTTACCGCACTCCATGCTTCACAAATATAATTGTTGATACTTAGAGGGCGTGTGATAAGTTTCATTGATATATCTGGAAATTCATCAAAGTTATGATTAAAACAGAATTTTACTTTTAGGCTTTCAACACTCTGAAATTCTCTCTTCGAAATTACCTAGTAATATACACCCTCGATGATCAGTTTCTCTTCCTGAAACATCCGTATGCCTTCATTTTGAGTCGTAGTTCCACATTAGATCATAACTCATAACGACGCCCTTTGATGAAATTGGTTCTACACAAATATTTTTCAATTACCTGTATACTTGAAGTCAAGACAATAACAAAGTGTTATTTTTCATAGTTTGAATAGCTCATGTAACGTTTTTTATGAAGCTCTCCAAGTAGTTATCGCCCCAACTTCTGACAAATCAATTATTTCCATTCTTCGTCCATTGCTGGAACCTAATAAAAAGCCGATAGTTTTTGTGTAAATTGAATGCAGTCAGACAGGCAGACAAGTGAATAGATACACAGACAAATGTCGCCTCCAAAAATCTTACCTATCGGCAGTGGCGCAAAAATCCCAGTACCGAAAACCCCACTAGGTTTGTTAATATTCGCACAGCTGTAAACCCAGAATGAATGAAAGCAAAAAATTCCACAATCAGAGACATGAACTGCTTGCCAATACCAACGAGTCTGGATCCTTCTGGTCGGTAGCTGAAGCTGTTTATCAAAATTTTACAAATTACATGACTGATGAAAGCGAATGGTTCAATTGTATCAACAGCAGTAGAGAAAGCAAATCTACTAGATGATCAATTTGCGTCCCACTTCACAGTCAATTTTCTGGAAAACACACCATCCACTATTTCTACACTAGAATTTACAATGGCAACAATTTCTTTTTGACAACGTGTATTCGGGCGAATTTTGAAACAGGTTGATATCAACAAGAAGTCTGGCACTGCTGAAGTGCCCGTCGTCGTAATTAAAAAGTGCGCCAATAAACTCGCACCAATAAACCAGTCGCTTTTCTATAAGTGATATCAAAAATCATGGAAAAGGACGTAAACCACCATATCCAAAAAAATTTGGAAGATGTCAATATATCGAGCTATCATTAATATGGCTTTCGGGAACAAAGATCAGCGTGCGACCTTCTATTGTATGTGACCTATATTCGGACTAACGGAATCTAGAAATATAGAGAGTCAGTCAAGAGCTGTTGAGATTAATATTTCTAATGTCTTTGACACTGTCTGGTATGAGGTTTTACTGGCCAAACTTTGATGTCGTATAATTTTTGTGATTGGCTCTTCAGCTTGCTATAAGAACTTTCTCTGCAAGTGGCCGACGATGGATACCCTTCGAATACTTCTACCATCCACGCTGGTGATCCCCAGGGATCCATATTGTCCCAAACATTTTTTTATTGTATATTAACGGCTTATTGGAACCAAGAATTCAATATATTGATTTGCCGACGCGACGACAGCACACTTATTTCGTCATTACAGGTCATCGAATGCGGATACTTCATATGTAGCAAGAGGTTGTATATCGTGATGAGGATCTAGAGGTGATTTCGAAAGGGGGTGAGCGTAACCATGTTCAGTTCAATGCAACGAAAACCGAGGCGTAGGTTATCTCCAGAAAGGAAAATGTTTTTGAACCGGAGACAATTTCGCTTTCGGCTTCGATAAGTTTGTTGGGGGTTGAAATGAACACCAATATATTTTACCACAATCATGTCGCTGGAGTTCCAACGGCTGCTCCATAGTCGCTTACAGAAGTATTCCGAACCAGAAAACTGTACACACATCAGCAACTTTTGATGCGGATGATTGTACCCTGATGCTGCTGAATTCCATTCAGAAAATAATCATCAATCCGAATAGAGACAAAACATCAGTTGCAACCTTGATAGTCTGGAACATCGAAGAAAGGTTGGAGATTCGTTACTCTTTTATAGATACTTTCACGGGAAGTGATTCCACCAAGAGCGGTTCATATCAGAAATACACGACGGTCTATGACTGATCATCGTTTTGAGTTGCAAATCAGTATACCTTGAACTTCATCGTTTAAGAACTCTTCCATTTAGAGGACCGCGTTTATTTGGAATAAACTTCCTGAGAACCATTTTCCCTAAAGACATCAGCGATTCAAATCCAACGTGAATCGCTACTTTCACATAGGCACCGCTCTTAGAGCGCTTCAAGGATTTTTCTGTAGGGCTTTTATTTTTTCCCCAAAAAAAATCAGTAATACTTTCGATCTCGATGAATTCATCGCTCTACTTCATATTTCACTGACAAAAATTTTTTACCAACTGCAATTCATCACTTTTCCAGTCAGCTCACTTAGTCTTTTGATTCTCCATATAAATTCAAAAGTTTTCCTGACCAACTTTCTCTTCCCATCCGCTCTCATTGCGGAAATTCTTCGATTTTTGTTTTTCAGTTCAGACAGAATATATGCGAAGGTCAGATACAAACATCCTGTCTCTTGTTTGAGTTGACAGAGTGTGAAGAACTGATGAAAAAGTTTAGGGAAACTCCGCGGGCATTGAATTCCAGCAACTTCAGAATAGTTCATGGAAGTTTATATTAGCGAAAACTTTACTATGCGGAGGAATTACATGATCAGTTTTGCAAATTTATCAATACGAAGTTACCACTCTAGGAAGGAAGGTTTTAAGCGCCGATTCATTTTTTCAATATTTGCAGTGAATACCATCAGAACTGTAAAATATAATTTGATTGTGCAATCATTATGAGCATGACATAATACAAGAAACATAGAAGACAATTTCAATTGAATGAGGGCTATATTCATTTATTGGATGTTGAAGATGTCAAAGTTCAACTTCTTATTTTTTTTTCCATAACAACCCTCTATTTTAGATTCGAGATTATTATGGAATATAAACCTCTGTATCTGTCTTAATTGAACTTTCACAAAAATTTTGCTTCTGTTCTACTGCAAATGCTGTTTTTTACCGAATTTAGTGCTGTGGATGGAATCATTCCTGCTCTATCACGAAGTGTATTATTGATACCTCAAATGATTGGAATGTCGTGAAATTTCTAGTCAAATTTGGTACTTTTCCCCTTTTATTTGATTGATTTTGAACATTTTTCTTGATTCTATAGAAGCGAAAATCCATTTAAGCGAAAAGTAACTTGTGTACCTCCTCAAATAATATTCAGGCATACGAAATATGGTTTCATCATCCCAGATGATAAAATTGGCATTGTCTTCCGAATCTGATCTGTTCCAAGTATTTATCATACAATATTTAATATAGATATCTTAATAGTATTTATTCATCGTAATCGACTCAAAGTCACTCCCTCAAAACGAGGCATCAAAAATTGATATAATAATATCAAGCCGCATTGATGAAAATCAATAACAGTATCCATGATAATGGTTACATCATTCTCAGAATTGTGCATGTATTCTTAACAATGTATAATTCATTCAGTGAATCTTTGAAAAATTCATCACTCTCGCTATTCAAAAGTGAACTCAAAATTAAATTTCTCAGTAAAAAGTGATCGAAACATCAACAATTGTGTTTCATTTTACTTTTGTCATGAAATTGCCATTTATTTTTTTGTAATGTTTTTTTTTCAAACGTGGTTGAGTGGAAAAATAGCGCTTTGGTGAACTCCGCCACGTAAAATAAAGATCATTTATTATCATTATTATTATTATTTGTAATTTTTTCATCATCTATAGAGAATAATCATGGATCAATTTTTATTTTGCTAGCATAATTCAGGTTTGATAATTTTAGAATATTCAGATGAAAGAATTAGACTTTTCAAATAACTGACTGACTTTCAAATCTGATGAACATATTGAATATTGAAATGGTTAGTTTTTCCTCAAATCATAGAAAACTCATCTCGGGAATGATATGTAATTCCAAAATACATATTCTTCACAATTCAAAAAAAATTAAAAAGTTTAAACTTACTGAAAATATTTGTACATTGAAGTTGGAAAGTGAATTATGTGATTTGAAAACTTAAATAAATTGTTTTTCGAAACGTCGACAACCAAAGAAAGCTGAGTATAGAAGTTTTCTTCCATTTAGTATTTTCAAATTGTAGACAAAATTTATGGATACGACAGGATATTGACTAGTTGGACTTTTCAGTGGTTCATATTACGCAGTGAATTTTCGGGTTGAACTTTCCAGTTTGCCCTTTTTTACACTTCATTCGTTTTTCAGATTATGTATTGAACAGCAAGACTGTGACGATATTTGGGTATCGAGTGTTTTGCATTCAAACATAGAAAATGATCAAACCAAAATCATTTCATTTTGTATTGAAATTTTCCATTATTTTTCAATCAGTGATGAAGTCTGTTCTCAAAGTCCCCTCGAGTATTCCAAAAAACTTCTGCCTGAAGTTCTCTATACACAGCTGTTATTCTTCTTTTCAAATTGTAATAGTCATATAAATTTTAATACATTACAGGCCCCACGTTGGGCGCCAAAGATGTATCAGGACGAACTTTACTAGTTCTGATTTCAGGTTCGAGCAATCATTGAAACCCTTATCACTCAGACTGAAACTCGTAGATGCTTTTGAAAATATTCTTTGAATTGAATATGATACGATGAACTGTAAAGAATTTACTTCATTTATAGAATTCAGTGAGTTGATATTTCATTGCTCACTTGTAGCTGGCTGAAGATTACAAATCTATAATTCAAAATGCCTGGAGTATACAATTCATGTATATTTATTCAATGATAGCTTGGTAAGATACGTGAAAAAGCTCACCGCTCTTCATGAGGTATATATAAACTGACAGAACATTTAGGAATCAAATCCAGGAACATCATATGAGCTATGTAAATCATCTTTTAGGAGAAAATCATATCGTAAACGAAGAGTTTGAAATTTCACACATAGGAAATAAAGGTTTAAAACTGAATCATTTGGAAGCAATGGAAATTAATAAACTTAAAAAAACATTCTAACGAATGACCAACTTGATTTGAATATATCACCATTATTGAACTTGTTTTCTTAAAAAAACGAGGAAGTATTATTATTGGTGTAGAAGTGAGGTAATATGCTCCAGGTAACCATAGTTGAAGGGGTACCTCACGTATTTAAGAATTCTAGAGGTTTAGGTAATTTGATGGCGGTAGTCCCAATTGTAGTTACCTGTGGTAAGAAGCAACTTGTAGTATTCAAATTACTATTGGAGAAGCTACTGTGTTAGTGAAACATGTCGTGATATATTTTTCAAATATAGTTTGTGTGGATCAAATCGTAAGGTGTTGTTTATGAAAAATAAAGTAAGTTGGTGCGCTACCGAATATTTTCATTTGAATACTAGTAGTGCCTATGATATAGACAACCAACATTTATATGACTTACACATCGACCCATTACCGTTACAATCCATCAGAAAGCCAACAAGTTTTCTTCAGAGGCATAAATATCCGAGTACATTCACATTATTCGGAGATGATACTACGATACTGTGCAGATGTCTGGAACTGTTGTGTTGTGGGGAAGCATGTAGACCACGACATTAAATAAATTGAGTATTATTTGATGATGGAAGATATCAGAGGAGTTTGTGTCAAAGCTTTCGTCAAATATGGAAAATAATCATGAAATAACTCAAATTCATTTAAGCAAATAACATGAATTGAAAGATGTTCCAACGTCAACTTCAATATTCTGAAACAAAAACACTTAGTGTTCAGAATTCCATCTTTTAATATTCCAAGTTCATAGACATCAAAATTGATACGATCACAGGATATACACATTAAAAATAAAAATCTCAAAGTGAATAACATTATCTCAATTTAAAGAAATCTTGCTCTCCTATATTCATGAAGAAATATTTTTATAAACTGAGAAATATATTCTCTCAAGTTTAATAAACTAAATAAACGCTTCTTTCAAATAAAAAAGAAATATTCTACCAAGATTGTATGAACATTTTAATGGAAATCATCACATTAGCTCAAGAGAAGTAAGTATGCATTCTTCAGTCTGAGCAAAATTAACCTCGAAGCAAATCTTTTTTGGGTTTTGAAAGAATAATATTTTAACTTGTGAACACTATTTAAATATTTCCGTATGAGAAATTAATTGTTTTCCTTTGAAGAGAAGCATTTTTTATTCGAACGCTTTCATTTGTATAAATCAAATAAACTCATTTACTTCATCAAATATGAACTTATGCTTCTGTTTATAAACTGTACCTCTCATATGGATGTCTTTAGTTACTTGAATCCAAAGTATATCATCCGTAATATAAACAGCTATAAGTGGTGAGGGAACAAATCAAATAATACATTATATATTATGATTGATATACTTGAAGCAATTCATGAATTTTATCCTGAAAAAGCATATGATGAAAAATAAAACGTAATAGAAAACTAAATTTTCTTTTCTAATCTTTGCTTAAATGTCATATTTCAACCGCACACTATCGAGAAATCATAGAGTTATACAGATAACAAATAAATATTCAATAAGAAAACATATATTGAAAGAAGTGACATATTCTTGACAAATTGCAAATTAACAAATATAATAAAATTGAAGCCTATAAAGAACATTTCAACTCAGACAAGAAAATGAATTAATTTATTAGTAATTTCACACCAATGAAGTATTTAAAACTGGATGTCATTCTGGTAAATATCATTAAAAAAATTACTATCGTCTATCAAGTTCTGCATTCCGCTTTTGTTTATCCACAAATGCCGGAATATCACTTGGATTCTGAAACGAAAGAAGGAATCAGCACATCATCCTTAGCTACTATTTCAGATATCTAGAAAGGTAAAACTAGGAAAACAGCTGTCACTTAATAAAAAAAATATCAATTTTTTTAATAAAAATCTGTTTGGGTGGGTTTATTTCGTTAACCAATCCAATTGTTGTCCGCATACGAACAACAACCCACAAAATTTTAAACTTGTCTGAGATTTTATTCATTATGCAAAGAGGAAGATTAAAACTTCCTCTTTGAAGATGATCACTTGGTGATCAAAACACGTGTCGAGGTGTTGGAAATAACGATTTGGTGTTGGGAAAAAACCCCAAGTACTATTCCTAGCAAGTTAAAAGGTGCTTAAACATCGTTTGATCAAAAATGAATAATCAATTCAAAAGATGTACCTCAAATCCCTTTGAAGTGGAAAGAAGTCTTTATAGAAAAATTGCCTTTGAAAACCGTTAAGTGCTGTGTGAGTATTATTAGAGGATCAATAGAAAATATAAGATGTTTCATTTAAAAAATTCAACTCATGATCATACAAATATACTTAAAGGTATGTGATTCGCTATTTAAATGAAAACATTCACTGTTTTCACGTTTTCGAAAATTCTGATTTCTTCTCTAATGGGTTTAGTAATATTCCTGAAGGAAATATATTAAATAATTTCAAGCTGCGTAGGGTATATTCAATTTTTTCTCAATGAATAACATAAAAACATTTCTGAAGTAACTACAAAAAGCAATGACGTTTCGGAATTCAACAAACATTTACATGCTGAAATCAGAAAGTGGCTGTCATATGGAGGTGGTTTTTATACCCACTGGTGCCTATTTTGGTATTTTTTGTATTATAATTTATATTCGAAACTATAAGTACCGCTCTCGTTAAATGAAAAATGAATTCGGTCTAAGAAAAAATCAAATTTTATTTAGAGAAAATGTACTTATTTAAAACAAGAAAAAAGATATTTTGAAAACAAGAGATTGGCGAATTTGAATCAACGTAGAGGATTTTTCAGTTCAAATTAATATACATTTGCAGAGCTCGGCAAATGTAATAAGGCATGTGTGAAAAATTACGAAGCATTGATATTATTTTCGCAGAATGAGGGCCAAATTAAGGGTTGCTGTCAAAGTTTACCACTTTCTCTTCGATACTAGGTACTTACTGATATAGCGGAGTTTCTTTCTCAAGTAACCCAAACACCTCAATATTATCCAATTATAATACTTACCCATGAAAATATCTTCCAACTGTGTAAGACCCCAGACACCAACGTCACTTTCCAATACATACTGGCGCGTACGCGAACACTGTTCTACATTGTTAGTTTCTCATAATACTGAATATGAATTATCTTCTATAATATCAATGTTCAAATGAAACAGTTTTTTTTAACTGATATGAATGAAATACTTCTTTCAAAGAAGCCCCGTTCATTCTATGCAAAATTTCTGTTATCTTGAGTCGATCATAATATAGTTTTGTATTCACAAAACTCTTGTTATAAACGAATTGAGTTATTTGAAGGGATACAGTTTCAAATTCAAACAAACAATATGTGTTCAGATCAAACCGATATTGCTCTCCATTTGAAACAGTTTATTTTTCTTTTCAAATAGGTGATAGATTTTCAGATGATATTATATTTTCTTGATTCAAAATAGTTCATCTTCGCAATAATATAATCAAACGAATTATGTCGTTGAAAGGCCAAGAAATTTGATTTCTTCGTTAAAAAAGAGTGATTCTCTGTTGGCATGAAGTAATAGTT
>WOGO01002983.1:0-14962 GCA_015342085.1 Leptinotarsa defecta | reverse complement strand
ATTTCTTTGTATTTGTTCCTGTCAATAAAAGCAATTATTATTATTATTATTATTACTTTTCGTTGGGTCATTCATTTGACAGCCCTCTGAAAGTAGAACTAATATCTAATATCCTATACTTGAAGAAGTCGATATTTCAAAATTGCCACAAATTGAAGGGGACAAACGTGTTTATTGTAAATGATCAGACGTTAATAGAGAGGAAAGAAAATAAAATACTCCGAGAGCAACTGAAAAAAGCACGAGCGTATTCAAGTAAGTGTTGCATTAAAGACAACAAATTGTTCGTGGACAATAAAGAATACACTGTTGAAGACCTTAGTGCATTCGCAGACTTTAGTGAAACTAAACCAAACAGTGCTCCAGCTACCCCTACCGCGGAAAAAAAAATATATCCATCGAAAATTCTCCCGAGGTATTCAAAAATTTAGAGAAGCAAACTATAACCAACCATCAAGTTGAAACTCAAACAAAAATACCCGGAAAAGCCAATGACACTCCAAGTACTCTGATCAGGAAGTCGTCCAAATCATCTGGGCAAAACCCCCCCTTGATTTAATACAAGCTTAGAGTAAGATCAAATACAAATAAATAATCATCTCAATAATTTTTATATTTACATCTTTTTTTGGGCTCCCCTTTTTGTAACCCAAACAAACTGTACTAACGGAGCATTTATCTTTACCTGTATCATTGACTTTTACAAATTAGCCTTTTTATATTGATTCTGTATACATTGTAGTTGTTGATAGTGCAAACGGCAAATAATACATAAAGTTTCAGTCCTTTGATTGATTTTGAAGAATATGGATCAATATATTCGTGATTTTATAACTCAAAAAATTGAAACATACACATTAGAAATCACATGAGAGTGCTCTCAAATTTTTTATGTAAATGAAAGCAACTCCAACCTCAAAGTAGTACACAACAGCATACGTAGCATAAGTAAAACTTGAGAATCCAAGACAACTAGTTCATCACTTTTTCGATGCTCATGTTAGCTAAACAAATCCTGAACCCTAGTATGTTGTTGTGTACTGCTCACATGAATGAGAGCTTTATTATCATCCTCATCAATACTACTTTATGAACTACGTTTTTACTTTTACATTGTTTATTCTTTCTGCGTAACTATTATATCATTCGAATTCCTTTTATAACATTATCACGTTTTACTGCGAAACAAGTGCAACATACCGCACTGCTCATTAGCTTCATCCATATGTTTCGTAAGATAACACTTTTGTATCACTATTGAATAGAGTTACTTATTACTATTACATAAATAAGGAGGAACTTTATAATTACTCTGATAATTATTATTATTTTATATACTATGTATTTATTTATTCATTTTTTCTATTGTTTAGTACTTGTATATGTATGTTATTGTTATCAGTAGTTTTAGGTATTGTATGGCGAAACAAGTTCAATAGCACTTATCGCTCATCGGCTTCATTAACTTTATTTTATTGTGAGACACTTCTTTGTATTATGGAAATTGAATAAAGATTTTTTTTTCACCGTAGTGTGCGCTGGTCAGGCCCTATCCCCCGAAGCCCCGATATATTCGGAAGGGCGTGCCAGCATTATCAACGAATGACCACTCCCCACACCGTGGGGTGAGTGATCATTGGGTCCGAGAATCATGTGCCATGAGCAAGCGCAGTGAGCCAAGAATGACAGCCTTCTGGATCTGTGCGACTAAGATTTCTGCCTTAGTGCGGCAAGCCGGTATAATTTTAAGATTCGAGAGTAGAGAGGACATCATTCCACCAAGGACTCCAATAATCAGAATAAAAATTATTATTATTAAATATATGTCATCTACACAGTTTTAAATAAACAATTTTTTGGCCCGAATGAAGGTATTAATACGATTCTTAGAGTAATTCCTCATCTATAGAAAACACTTCATGCCATACCTTGGTTTAAGTTTTTCGAATTTGTAGCACTATTTTGTATTCCGTTAGGCTCTGTACTGGCTCCTTTGCTTTGCGTAAATGATATTCGTGCAGATATATCATTTCAAATTCTTCTCTACGGAGATAATTGTAAGATATTTCACAAAGTACAATATCACATACACATCATACAGTCGTGAGAAATCACAAATGAATATTTCTCAACGAAGTGTCAATTACCTGATACCTCGAGTAAATAAGCAAATACCTTATGAGATTCAGAATAATGAAAAATTTTGGAAATTCAAAAATTATTCAAGTGAGTGGATTCTCAAGACAGGACGTATTATTTTCAGTAATATTATAAATTCTAACTGAGTATTTGAAAAAAAAAGGTTGCCTCCTGATTAAGTCATTTACCGAAGTGTGAAATTTACTCCACATGTGACTTATCACAAACCCAAATATGACTTTACCTGGATGTGTCATTATAAACATACCTACAAACAGTTTGAACGACTTCTGTGATTTTTCTGTTTATTTGTTTTTTTAGATGTGTAACATTGTTTTGTAGATTTTATTTTATTATGCAAATAAACATTATTATTATTTATACTGAGCTGGGATATGGTATTTTATTATAAATTTACATTCAAGTTCACAGCGTAATTACGTCATAAACTCAATTGTATCTAGAGGCAATTAGATATTCTAAATGGTTGTACGAAAACAAAACTCAACTTTACCTCATTAATGAGCTAGTCGGATACAAATTTGAATATGGAAGTATCTTATGGCATCTTTGTTACAATATACACCAATCGATCAGAAAATACACAGAGGCGATTTTTTTTGCGGCATCAACTGCTAGGTTATTAGCCGCGGACTTGTTTGTTTTTCAAATTTTATCTATTATATTTGCCATCAGGTTGCTCAACGTTCGTCTATCATCACATAGAACTTCTTTCATTGCCTCAGTTATATTATGTTGTCTCCTGGTTTCCTCATATTCTGGACATTCTACAAGTATATGTTGTACTGTTAGTACTGTTTGGCATGTAGTACATAAAGGTTGTTGTTCTCCTAGGAGCAAGTAAAGGTGTGTCATTTTTGTATGGCCGATTCGCAGACGTTTGAGAACAACTTGTTCTTTCCTGGTCAATTTCAGTGGTGAGATTCGCTTATTCACACTTGGTTTCCAGCATTTCAGTTTCGAGTCTGTCTCATTTCAAAGAATCTGCCAATCAGATTCTTCTTTGATTTTATTCAAATTCTTCAGATCTTCTGAGTGGAGTAGTACATCTTCATGTCGTTAGATTTAGCAGTCATTCTAGCTACTTTATCCACATCCTCGTTGTTCTTTATGCCACAATGACTAGGCACCCACATGAAGCTGACAGTTCTACCGTTTTCCTTCATAATATAAATTCTGGCACAAATAATCCTCACAAGGGGGTCAAGAGTAAATTTATTTTGAAATGATCTCATAAAACTCAACGAATCGGTACAAATTACCCCATACTCGGTCTTTGATCCATCAGTATATATTTTGCAGTAGGTAGGCAATGTTATTGTAATAGTTTAGTTTGTGTTGTTGTAGGTTCAATTCAGACTTTTTCATTTCACTTCGCAAAACATTGCAATATATATCAGCTAGTTTCCATGGAGGGAACTCCGGGAAATATTGTGATAGTACAAATCCAAAAAGAATATGAGTTCATCAAAAATATGGAAAATAAAATTATTGAAACTAAATATCTTACTGTTTTCTTGAAGCATCTGATTCACTATTCAGGGACTTCCAAACTTTGACAATTGGCAACGATCATCTTGTTGAAGCTACATCTGTCAAATTAGTTGACAGTTATTCAGGTTTTTTTACCAAATCACCATGTAGCATTCAACAACACGTACAAATAATGAAATTGTTTTATCAAAATGAGTGTGTTGTTCGGGCAACGTACCGCGCGCTTCGTCTAATTTACGATCGCCATAATCGTCCTACCTCTCACCGTTATCTGTGAGAGTCTGCAGGTGAATCGGGCCTTTCGCAGACCACAAACACAGACTGTGAGGGTTAAACTGGAGGCTGGGACCTTCCATTCTAGAACCTGTGTCGTTCCCACCGGTATTCCCCAGGGTAGCATCCTAGGACCTATGCTCTTTCTTTTACTCGTACATGACCTAAATAACAGTAATCATCAACATTGTACAGTGCAATTTGCAGACGATTCTTCGTTCACTCTGAAGTCCTCGGATTATGAGGGATTGTCGTGTCAGGCCAATCAAGCAGTTGCTAATATGCAAAAATATTGTTCTCAAAATGGTCTCATTCTGAACAGCTCTAAAACTAATACAATATTTTTTTCACTAAACGAGAATGATCGCAGTGTTCTGGTCAAAATAAATGGCAAGTCAATACAACAAACTTCATCTGTAAAATTTTTAGGTTTAAACAATGATGCTCAACTCTCTTGGAACAAGCACATTGATTTTATTTTGAGTAAACCGTCGAAACATTGTTTTGTAATTCGTAATCTCCGTAATTTTGTTCCATTGAATATATTGAAGATGTATTACTATGCTTATATTCAATCTTCTTTCAGTTATTGTCTGATCAACTTCGGTAACTGTACAAGAATAAACGAATTACTGATAGCTTAAAAAAAGATAGTGAGAACAATGTGTTTCAAAAAATATGATGCCTCATGTAGGGAGCTGTTTACTCATTTGGATATTCTAACCATTATTTCACTATATATACTCAACTGTGTTGTTTATGTGAAAACTCCTCTCGACAACTTTGAATCAAGAGATAGTCTTCGGCTCGCCACAGGATATACGTTAAGATCCAACTATAATTTTATTGTTCCCCACCATAAATTGACGAAAGCAGCAAACGGCCCTCTAATTATGCCCATCAAATTGTTCAACAAACTACCTATCTCTCTTAAACAGCTATCAAACCTGCATTCCTTCAAAAAAATGTTAAAAAACTGTTACATGACAATACATTTTATTTCCTCAATGAATACTTCCAGGCTGATTTGCTATAGCTCTTTCGTATCCAAATTCTGCCATTAAAAAATTGCCGTTTGTCGCGGATTTTAGTAGTGACATTGTAGAATGAATCTAATAAAGTTGGATATGTACAAGAACTTCCAAATACCATGTTAATGCACCTTCCTTCATCCAAGTTAGCACTATTTGGATATTATTGTAAACGGCATAGAAGAAGTTCCAGTTATAGCGCTCAAATTCATTTGTGACTTTGACGCCCATAAAAAGTTCCAATAATATCGATACATCCTTCTAATGCACCAGAATTCAATTGAAACCCAAACATAAAAGTTACGAGCGCGTCACTGGATGTATCGACATGTTCACACTACATTCTTAAATTTGATGTATCGCAAAGTATATATTAAATTCGTCTTTCTTCACGGTGGGTTAGAGCAGTTGCAAAATAAATTGATCTCTGGGTTGTGTCCCATATCAATTTTTTGCATGGTGGTTATTACGAGATCTTTACGCTGATACAGTGAAGGAATTGTTGCTCGGGGTTCTTTCAGAATCATTATAACTGAAGGAGTTTCTAGTCCCGGCATTGGTTTCAAAATAAGATTTTAGGATTTTTCTACGTTTTAGGAAAATGTTAAATACGAGGTCTGGTGAATTTTAGTTTTTCTCAAAAAATATATATTTATTCATCAATTTCTATTTTGATCCCTTCAAAGTACTCCCCCTCACATTTAATATACTTTTTTACGGTTTTACCTCCTCAATCGTCGCAAAACATCGTCGTTTCATGGGTCTCTTGAATCCTGGGAAAAGTCGCAGGGAAGCAAATCTGGTGAATACGGTGGCTGAGGCATGGTTACGGTACTATTTTTGACTTATTGGTTGTACGACCATGTGGCAAGAACTTCTGATGCACTACGACACGGTAATCGAAAAAAACAATGAGCAAAACCTTAACCTTTAATCGAACTTGGCGTGCTTATTTTGATCTTGTCTCTCCTGGGCTCTTTCATTGGGACAATTGGATTTTGGTTTCGATGTCATAACCATGTACCCATGATTCGTAACCAGTTATGACAATTTTAACCAACGGCAAATAGTCGTTGACCTCAATCAACAATGCGACGTGACAGTGACCTCAAGCCAGAGTTATCAGTAATTTTGGAAAATTCCAAAAAACATTTTCTCGTTGCAAAAACTCCTCAATGAACTGTTATTTCTCCTCATCGATTTTGCAATGTTGTGGCCAATTTGATGATTCTTGTTTGATCTTGATGAACTTGTTCATCATATCGGTGGAAAGACAGGTTGTGTTTCCACCATACTGTATTGTATTATAGGACCAAGTCTTCATAGTTTGGAGAATACAATATCCCAACTGTACGGCTTTTACAACCTCATCAATCACCCAGGTCCCTGTTATTGCCCATTCTTCATCAGAATATTGACATCTATGAGAGCTGAAGTTTTCACCACATGTCTGGCAAATAAAAAACATTAGTTTGTGAGCCCTTTATGAGCCCTGAGATGGACAAGAGAGAAACAAGGCATTCGTTTTCACCAACAAGTACTTCGGGATGACCAATAGGTAATTTGCCATATTTACACACCCAAGAATACAAAGAACAAACATCTACGGATTTGATTTGTTCACCCTCTTTGGCCTTGTAATGTTTGACAATATTTCCCGTACGACCACCATAGAAAGCATCTTGTGGGTCAAGTGGTAGATTTTTCAAGAGAGGGTGGTTTTTGGTGAATTTTTGAATTTTCTCAGGAAGTTTCCGACGAATATCACACTTTTACTTTTCGATGACCTCATAACCCAAGGACTTGATCTTATTTATTTTTGGAATTGTCATATCAAAGCGATGAGCCATTGTTTCGGAAGGACAATTTTGGAGAGGAGTATCTCTCTCTGATGGTCGAAACACCTCGGACACCCGTGATAAAATCAATTCTGAAACTCAAAAACCTGATTGGTTTCCGGACACCAACCATCAACTTTGAAATTGGCAACGAGCGTCTCAGAAGAACGACATATCAAAATTCAGCAATTTTGGAACGAATTTCGCTGCCACACGCTTCATGCCCGAAACTTCCGAAAAAATTGCATGTCATGAGTCAACTGACTTGCCGACATCCTCAGTAACTTCTCTAATAGTGATTTGACGATTCTCCATACCGATTTTATCCACTTCCTCTACATTTTCATCAGTTGTTGATGTGCTGCGGCGTCCTGGGGAAGCGTCGTCATTTACATCTTCTCTGCCTTCTATGGAAAGCTTGTACCACTTATCAACAGTTTTCTGACTCAGAGTACAATCATCGTATGTCACTGTTAAGTTCTCAAGTGTTTTTAAGCACTCAATTCCATCTTCTACACAAAATTTAATGAAAACTCCTTGATCCATTTATTTCCATAGCAGAAAAACGCCGAACACTGAAAACACTTCTAACTTTTATATCTCTCACCAATAAACTAAACATTCTAAACAGCTGAAACTGTGAACATATGTTCAAGACGAGTGTACCAACACAAAAAATTGCTAATCGAATGTAAGTAGCCCGCGAAATTTAAACATTCATTTTATTCTAGGAACATACCTTGTATAACAGATCCGTGAGAATTTTCTCTAAAACGTAACTGTCTGCACAATGCAGTATTTCTAAATGTTGAGAATGAGTGCACAAAACAAAAAGTTATGAGAATAATAATAGCGGTAAATGAAATTTACTGATGTCGTCGATGCTTTTTCAACCTTATAACAAATATCAATAAAATTTTGAGGTCTTGTGGTATTACCTTCGATAATATTTAACTTAAAATGATTTACATCAAGTGAAAATCAATAGCATTCGCAGTATTTTGTAGAAATTTCAACACAAGACGTTATTTTGACTTTTTCTTTCTTTCCTACTGCCACCTTGCGGCAAAGGTCCTCTTAAATATGACGCTTTGGAAGTTTATTGTTTCATATCAACTGAACTCTGAGAATACGGTAGAAAAAATGTTATCAACATATTCTCGGAACAGCAAGAAATTTAGTGTTGGATCATTAAGCTTCAATTTAAAGGAATGAAAACATAAATAAAACTTACTTTTTCTTTCCCGATGCCACTGACGGCTCCACTATTAGAGAAACACCGTTGAAACTGAAACCTGAAATAAAGCAATATGCATATGTTCAATCTCGACACTGAACCAAAAACTGGACGGTTCATCTATAGTACATCTGATTTTTGACACATCAACTGTTGATACGTCAAGAAGAGTACTTTGACCAAGCCACTGAAGATGACTGTCGCAGTTGCAGTTGAAACGTTTGAAGATTGCAACCAAAAAATACCACGTCAAAACCCGGAAACCATCCACAACAATAATAATGGTTTGGATATTTGAAGGGTAGGTTTCAATAGGCGATACAAAGATCATTTAAATCTAACAGTTTCTTGTTCTTCCATCCAAATTTTTTTTTCATATAATGTTATAACCTGTTCAACGTTCAACTTCCAACTTTCAACACAACAAATAGATATTTTCGAATAACTAACTGATTAAAAAGAAAAATAACTTTATACTTGTTTTATTTCAATAGATCATATTAATTAAATTAATAGATTTCATTTCAATTGATATTTTGGAATAAATATTTTGACCTTTAAATAATATTTCATGAAATTCAGGGAGAAATCAAATAGTTTTATAAAAATTCGAAACTTTAACCAAGAATATTTATATAGAAGAGGCCCCAAATGGGCACCCTGTGGTACTCCCGAGGTTACTATAATATAAATTTTACATTACATACTGGTCTATATTTTTTACAGTATTTCTGGTCACCCATTTTAGGAATGACTACAAAAAAAGTACAAAAAAATCAAAGGCCAAAATATTCTTTAAGATCTCCTTGGGCACTATTTTTTCTGTATCACGATATACAATATATTCACAACTTCGTTAAAATATCCAGTACGCAAAGCTCAGTACTAACTTATTTGAAATAATGTGTAGGAACAATAAATGGGCATTCATTTAAGCGAAGAAAGCAATCAAACGTTAGCTCCCACCAACACTGTACAAATCTTAGAAACCAGTTTGTAAGAACGGAAATTCAACAGTGAGAGCGAATTCCGCCGAACAACCAAAGATAGTGTTGCACCTAACCTAAAAATACTTTGACTTTAGGAAGATTTATTGAATGCGCACGATTTCTCTAAGTAATAATTAGATGTGTGCGTAAACAGTAATGGTGTTTTGTCGTTTTGAAGTGCCTACAACTGGTATACACAGTTCATTCTGTATCAATTCAAAAACAAGTACCTAATATTCATTTGAAATCGACCTCGATGACAGTAAAATATATTTCACTCACCATTTAACTTATCAATAGCCCTATCTGCAGACGACTGATCTGGGCAGTCGACAAATGCATATCCTCCACGTTTTATCAAAATATTCGTGCATGACAAATTCTGCTCCAGGAAAAGTTGCCGAAGACCTATCTCACTGGTTTCGGTCGGTAAATTTCCAACGTACAACTTGCTCATTGTTATAGGAGGAATTTTTCCTGTCGTCGACATTTATACAACTAAGTTTATAAAAAATTAAATTCTACTTATAGTAATTAACAATAAAACAACAAACTTCACCAAAGTCTTGAATCGTGATTGAACACCACGTCCACAACGCGTATAAAGTTTAGTGACATGCGCACTCTTTTCGGAATGCATGGAATGCATACACCTGCATTTAAAACAAAGGTTAAGTATGGGTAAATCAACAATTTGACTGATTGATTGGGCTACAATTTGCACGTGATTTCCTTGTCTATTTGTATTGGTTTAAACGCTGGATACACATTTTTGCAATGTTTGATCGATAATCGCTGGTTAATTTTTATTGGTCGATTATTGTGATGCTTATTATCGAAGATTAAGTTTCGAATTGTTGCAGGGGTTTTATTGTGGATATATTGATTGGTGTTTTCCAGCTATTTTCATAATATTTCGATTATTGATAAATATTGGGAAGAAATTATTGTAACTGGAATGAATGACAAATTGTACTTCAGGTACATAATATGTAACAAGTATTTACAACGGCGCCGTGGCTTAGTTGGTTAAAGCGCCTGTCTAGTAAACAGGAGATCACGAGTTCGAATCTCGTCGGGGCCTGGAAAATTTTTATTTTTTTTTATTAAACTCACGTATTATTTGAATTTAAAATAAATACATTTTTGATAACGAATGTTTTTGATTGAATTTGACATCCAAATATCATGTCATGGAAATATCGGAATATCATAAAATAAAAATTGTATCCATGAATAAAGTACTTTTTTCAAATATGAAAATTATTCATTAATAAAATTCTTTTGCAGATGCAAACTGTATTCAAATATGCAACTACACAAAAAAAAAATTGAAAATTCATTTCATTTATTTGTATTACTTTTTCACTAAATTTTATACTAATTTGTAGACCTCTTCATTTTTTTTTCATTATTCCTTATGAATGTGATAGACCTAATTTATTGCATAATAGTTGATTTTTTTATATAAAGTATTATAAACAAAACCTCAAAACGAATTACTTTCCAATATCCTTACGTTACTTAAAATAAAATTTTATTTATATGTTTTGGACCGAAATTAACGCTTGAAATTACGAAACCCAAAACCTTCCTTTTCCAAAACAATGTCTCTTATGTGAAGGCTTTTTATTATCCAAGGTAGTGATTCGAATTAATATTTTGTTTCATCATATAATGACTTGAAGATATGCATTTTGTTTGAGAAACAATGAAAAACTGCAAAATTTTTCGATGTAAATCCAAAATTCTTTATTGAAATAACTTCAGGTGGATAACTTATAACAGTACTAATCATGAAACCGTCATTATTTCTATTTTGAAGACATGCCGAAGCCTAAATGATGAAAAATGAAAATAAGCCCAGTGTAATATGAATAACTACTGCAATATGTATACAACCTTCATCGGAAGCACTTTTTCATTTCCACTTCAGGTTCAACTTGATCAAAAATTGTTAATTTTACTAGTACAAATTCAGGACAAAACATTTTCCACTCACCGGAATCACTCGTATAGAAAGTTACCTGAAGTGGGTACACAAAATTTATTTCACGAAAAAGTTACTGTTTGCAGTGGAACTTCAGTGAATGGCTAATTATTAAACCAATTTTTATTGTGTGTACCATGTAGGCACTGTCAATTGAGATAAAGCCCCTGAAATTATGAGCGAAAGTTTACTGGATTCAGTAAACTGAGAAACTATAGATAGTTAAGAAATGAAAATAGAAGATTTGGAAAGAGAAGGAAATTCACAATGAGAAGATTTAGTTAGACTAGTTAACAACTACAGGCATCTAGATTCCTAAAGGTGCGTATTCACCAAAAAAGCGAACACGAGCGAACAAAAGCGAACAAGAGTGAACGAGCATTCTGCATCAATATTCGTCTGGTGAGTACGGGCTAGTGAGCGAGCGAACATATGCTTGTTCGCGTTGAGAAAAGATCGAGAAGAAGGCGGTACATCAAAAGGTGCTCGCACAAAGTAGATGGATCAACTACGACTACGAACTTGAAGATATTCGCTCTGGTGTGGACAATATGTTGAGCAAACACGAGCGAACATGAGCGAACACGAGCAAACATACAAGAATGCTCGCTAGTGCACGCTTTTTTTCTGAATACGCACCTTAATGTGACATTCACCGTTTTTCAACCTGCATTAGAAAATTCTAAATATCGACTGTGTCATAATTAGGATCGACAATGATGAGACTTAATTTAGCCGTGATTCAACCTGCATTAGAAAATTCTAAATATCGACAGTGTCATAATTAGGATCGACAATCACGAGACTTAATTTAGCGATGAAATTGAATGTTTGGGATATCATATTGATTACAAACTACACTTAAAATCACATGTAAATTCACTGATAGTAAAGCTTATGGATTGTTAAAAAAACTTTATTCAAACATACATTTTCTCCGGCGAAACGTGAAAGTCATTTTATGCGATACTTTTATTTTATCCATATTCAAGTACTGCCATATCGTCTATGTCTCGATCAAATCAAGTCATCAAAAATACACGAAGTTCAAAATGAATGTACCTACTAGAACTATTTTTGGCTCAAAATTAAAAGAGAATTGCATCTGACTAACTTCGTTCATAACCACAGAATGAAACAACAACCTCAATATATTCTAAAGAAGTTCACATACAGACGTGATAAACATGATAGAAGTCTCAGAAATCGGAATGAATATTCTATCCCAGATCATAAAACCAAACATTTTTTCAAATAAAGATGGAGAAGCAGAAAGCCAAAACCTCTCTTCTCCTATAATTTTTCAGTTATACGCTCCAATATCCTTTTTTTTTGTTATACTGATGTTTTAGCATCATAATATTCTTGTTTGTTCAATTTTCAAAGAATTAGGATAACTATCAAAGTTCTATAAATGATTCATTATATCAAAAATATAATTTAATATAAAAATATAATGCATATACATACATATACAAACATACTACACACATGCGCATTCACACACTTGGATTGTCAAAATAAGTTCACAATGCGGACGTAAATAATCTCCACCCTCTAAACTTTCGAACGGGACAAGATCGGACAATGAATTTGAAAAAGTTTTCAATACAGTGTTTGATATTTGATAGAATTCGAATGTGCAATATAATGTGTAACGTAAACGGCGCACTGGTTAGTTGCTAACAGAGCAATGGTTTTGAAATATTTATGAAAACATTGAATCCGTCTCTGACCAGATATTTTTCTGGAATAATGTATCTAGTTGAATATAGATTGACTCTGTTCCGTTACATGGTTGATGGAACTGCAAATAGCCGTGATACTTTCTAGGTGACTAGGATATTTATTAACATAGCGTACCAAGAACTAGGTTATAGTTTTGATTCGTTACAATCCGTTACATCATTAATAACTACCTTTCAAATGATTGTGATGCATTATGTGTCAACTCTTTTTCAGGGAGTACTGAGAGTACACGTCTTTGAAGCTAGACACTTGATGAAAAAAGATGTTAGCATTCTAGGCAAAGGGAAATCTGATCCTTATGCGGTTGTAACTGTTGGAGCGCAAGAATACAAAACGAAGGTTATCGATAATAGTGTTGATCCCAAATGGGATTACTGGTGCGAAGTAAGTTGAATTATATCTGTCCATAATTACTGTCACTTTGCATGAAATAACTGTAAACTCTAGAGACACAACACCCCACACTCAAATACGGTAAAAATAGGCCAGAGTTCATAACAATGCTTCAACAAAATGCAAGATTAGTTAGATTGATATGGGTCCAATTTCCACTTTGTTCATCTGTAATTATTGAATGTACATAAAAATTATATTTTCACCTTCTGAAAGTTTCAGGAATTTATTTTATTTTTTATTTATCAGTTTCAAATACTTGAATCAAATGGGCAGCAGCTATATATTCATTTATGGGACAAAGATGATACAGGGGATGACGAAAATCTTGGAAGGTGAGATTTAGAAACTCACTTCGTATTTATCTAGTATAAAGGTGACCAATTGTAAGTATTGGCTTTTCACAGCAACACCGCAGACAAACACCACGTAACGATTCAGTTGTCGTTGTCTCTTTTATCTTTATATTTCAACTCCAATGAAAAACAACACTTGTTTTTCCGCCATCTCGCTTGCTTTGCATGTTCTTTCATAATCTCACTCATTTCATAAAAGTAAGGCAGATATATAAATGTGTAGTGTCCTCAAATATTTCATCAACCTGAAAAGTGCGAGTAATTTTACTATTGGTATGTCAGAATACTTGCAATTTTTCCAAGAAGTTCTAAAATTAATAATTTACTGAAAATAGCACTATTAGAGCCTGAATTAAATGTATTCTCATCTATTTCAAACCACTATACGGCTTGCTCAGTTAACCTAATTGAGATTGATTGCAACTAGAATCAAAAAATTTCATTATGTTCATTTTGAGACACTTGAATCAAAAAAGTATAAGCATAAGAAAACACATAGAGCCAATCAAACAAACTTTTTTTTTGAAAATCACATAGAGTTGTCCCACACACGCAAGTCTGAACAAAAAAATAAATATTTCTTTCACAAACCTGATAGAAAAATCACATTCAATTGCTTCTCAGAAAAACTAATTCCAAATTATGTTCCTCTGAGAAATATTCACCAATTTTCACCTTATAACATACAGCTGACCTTTTCATTGTTGATATAGCTTTTAGTGGAGTCTAACTTTGGTATTCTGCTTCAGATTCATTTGTTTGATAAAGACAAGAGACAAAGGGACAATAGTTTGGGAAGGTACTAAACCATGTAGTTATCATTTCTGATAATACTAATATTCTTTGACAAATGTAATAATGAACTCTCAACCATTCAGGTACCGACTACTAATACAGTCGTTTCAAATAACATAAAAAATGAAAAGCTTCAGCCGCTTTTTATTGAGAAACTTAAATATTATTTAAATTTCGTATAATTAATTTATGAAATAGGTCATTTTTTGAACCTTTAATTTTCTGTTTCCATTTGTGATGGTGTCCAGTTGTAGACTCACCACGTAACATTTCATCAACTAAGGATTACGCAGTTAAAAAATATTTCGGACAATATTTGTATTTCAATTTTCAACTTTTTAAAACGATTCTCTTTCAAACAGTGCAGTGTTATTTTTGAAAATATACGTAGTTGAACAATATACGTTTTTCATAGCAGATCTCTTTCAAAATATCTAATTCATTATGAAAAATTATTGTTTTCTATATCTTTGGTACTTCATATGTAATCATTTTTCAGAACGAAATAAGATGATAGATGTTCAGGTTTCGAAAGGTTATCAAAATATTGAAAGTATTTTTGATCATCAGAGATATCGGTTCAAAATCTGTGTATGTGTGCAAAAGTGGTGGTTCCTTGGAAGGTTCACTGTCTAAGCGCATCATACTATAACACAC
>WOGO01002982.1:0-14962 GCA_015342085.1 Leptinotarsa defecta | reverse complement strand
ACACTAAAACGATTTACCGAAATATTTTTCAGTCCCGGTCCGTCACGGATCCCGTCTGAATAATTAAATAAAAAACAAACGCAGTCGGACACTAACGGAGACCAACTGGAGGCTAGCTTCTTCTAATGCTATAATTTCTGCAACCGAAATTACAAATCGGGACGTATGTCGCTGGTTGGATCGGTCTCGTGCAGCCTGTGTATTTTGAAGCGGTCGGAGGCTTGGTTCCCTTGCAACGTATGGCATTTATTATTTCGGGTTGATAGTTTATTCGTTATTCATTCATTGTTTTGTTGATGCAGGATACAGTGTGGTACGTACTACGTAGTGAGTGAGTGTTTTTTCGGGCATATTATGTATTTATATTAAAAATTAATGGTAAAGTAATGATATCCAAGCATTTATAGAAAAAAAATAATCATAATTATTTGTCAATATCTTTTAATTTATTGCGATGAATAGCCTCAAATTTTATGGGGAGACTAAGCCTCCCTTGCCTCCTCTGACGAGCCGCCGCTGTGGAGCACCTTTATCACTTAGGGGTATGAAAATTAGATTACAACCTATTCTCAGACCTACCGAATATACATATAAAATTTCACAAAAATCGGCAACTAACACATCACTTATGAAATAGTTTTCAATTATTTCTCCGCACCATAAACATGTGCTATGTTACTGGAGAAATAAATTCGTTATCGTTCCTTTTAGGTGACACTGGAAGAACAAATGATATGCGGTGCCCTGCAAACCCTCAATGAAGAAGCTTGCGAGGACGTTCTTGAAGAAACGGAGGAAACTAAGATAACAATAGAGCCTGATGTCCCCCAAACGTCAGTCATTCCTCCCAGTCCCGACGCATCTCAAGGTGAATCTCACAATGCACTTACACAATCACTAGCGAGTAATTTTCACTTTACCGAGAAAAGCAATAAAAGAGTCAAGTACGTAGACAGCATCGTGCAAGTCGAGTATCACAAACCGGTCGTACAGTTTCCGAAACCCAGCAGTTCGGGTCTTGACGATAAGGGTAATTTTGGTGATGGGCATTGATGGTAACGATAACACGTTGGGTTCGAATGGTGATGGTCGAAATGATGATACCATCCGGTAACATGTTCGTGTCATTCCAGTATTCAGGACAGTATTAACAATGATGTACAAGAGTAGTCTGAAAAGTTTACGACCGAAAATCTCTGTCCTTCGTGCGCAATTTTCAGATGAAGGAACAAAAAAAGTCACTTGGGGCCAGATCTGGTGAATGAGGCGGATAGTCAAGCAATTCAAACCGTAATTCGTCGATTTTCGCCATGACAATCGCTGAGGAGTGAGACGGTGCGTTGTTTTGGGACACCCTATAGATCTGTCAGTGACCAATTTTTTTTTATAACACCATTTTCAGTTCATTTTATATACGTTATAAATTATTATTTTTGTCGAGATGCGGTCGACTGCCATTCAAAATACTGGTTTCGACAACGTTTTTCATTAATTTCTCAGCGACTAATCGCGTGCTGTTGCACAGACGTCGTGGATTCATATTACGAAGCGATTTAACCTTCAGTTGTAAACTATGCGGTGGCTTGCCTAGCAAATCCAATGAGTTCAAAGACTGTTGGATAATTCACGCTCGATGCATAAACAATAATAGTTAACGAAAACTGTGTAGGCCTTTGCCTTTTCATTTGACGAAAATCTCTGTCCTCCGTGCGCAATTTTTAGATGAAGGAACAAAAAAAGTCACTTGGGGCTAGATCTGGTGAATGAGGCGGATAGTCAAGCAATTCAAACCGTAATTCGTGGATTTTCAAGTGAGATGGTGGGTTGTCTTGGTGAAACAGGATTTTTTTCTGCAAATGTAGTCATTTTTCTGCAAATGTAGTCATTTTTCTGCAAGTTCTGCCTTCAGCTTGTGCTGTGCTCGTGTAATGGTTTTTCCTTTTTGAAGATAATCGATTAAAATAACTTCATGACTATCCCAAAAAACCGTTGTCTCAATTTCTCAACCGAAAAAACTAGAATTTTTTTTATAGTCGGTTTCTCTTTTGCAGTACACTGTTTGGACTGTATTTTTGTATCCAAGTTTCATCTACGGTAATTAATTGACGCCAAAACTCGGATTTATTGCGCCTAAACGGCGCCAAACGAGCGTTGGAAATGTTCATTCAAACACATTAACACATATAACTCTTCAACATTTTTATAAATGGACTAGCTGACCTGGCAAACGTTGTTTTGCCACATAAATTGCCAAACTACAAACGTATATTGTTTGTCCTTGGGACTGAAGTCATTGCCACTGCCAATCTAATTGGAAGTTGAATACGTTTAAACTGAATTGGCACATATCTAGGTTTAATAGGGATTCGTGATATTAATATATTTTCACTTCGGAACTTGCTATTGAAAATGCTGGCTTCGACAACGTTTTCCAATAATTTTTCACTGAATAATCGCGTGCCGTTGCACAGCCGTGGTAATCAGTTCTCCCTTTGCAGTCCACTATTTAGACTGGATTTTTATTTCGGACTTTGAATGATGTAACCGAGTTTCATCTCCAGTAATTAATTGACGCCAAAACTGTGATTTATTGCACCTAAACTGCGCCAGCGGAGCATTGGAAATGTTCATTTGGTCCAACGTGAGCAAACGCGGCGCCCACCGCGCGAACAGCTTTCTTATGCCTAAATGTTGATTCAATGTGAGAAGCACTTTCTTTTGATATGTTCATAACCTCCGCCCCCATACACAGAGTCCCCATACATAGAATTCAACTATTGTTTACTTTGCGTAGGCGTATTGCCTTTCAAAAACAACTATTTCATTACAGCTCGATACTCGATTTTGTCCATTTTCATAAAAACGCTCGCATCAACTCACCCAACCGCGCGTCCAAATTGGCTGAAACTTTGATGAGTAACTGTCGACAGATTAACAATGAAATGCACTATTTTTTTATTTACGGGTGCTGCCATCTTCATGGGATCGGAAACTTTTCAGACTACTCTCGTATATGATCATTTGAGCACTTTACTAACCCCTTCGAAAGTTTTGTAGTTTGAATTATATCTTTCACTTGTCTTATCGTCAGTTTTGGAGATTTGTCATCAGATGTTATTCCTGCAGAAATTCCTTAAGTTAAATAAATCATAATGATTCCACATAGTACATTTATAATGATAATATAGATGCTATTTCCTCAATAATGATGATATCTTTAGTAGCTGTTTGTCAAAATGAATCGAGCGACAGAATTTTCAAGTTTAAAAAAAAATGGTAGGGAAGGGTTTACACAATGTATTACATGCTCTGTGACCTACGAGCGAATATTTAAATGTTTTGAAATTACATCAACTGAAGATCAATGTTGTAATTGAAGGGACATTCCATATTTAATGCTGTTGATACATCATGAATACAGTTCAGAAAAAAATTACCTTTATTCATAAACGTGTCTATAATAATTCAACCGTTAATTCATCTTGAGTCGCTCAGAATTAATTTCAATGAATTATCTTTTACGTTTTCAGAAATGGAAAAATTAATAACAATTTATTATGAGATTTTCACTGGACAGTTTACAAAACTGCAACACGAGTTTCGCTGTACAATAGTTTATTTAATTAGGTGTTTGATGACTAATGTAATGTTTCTGGATTTCCACAAATGATATAACGGTATAATTCAGCAAGTGATACTGGTGTAAAATGTTGGGGCCATGTTTCATCCATCGTCACATCAACGCATAAATTCGGGTTTTTTCAGGGTGGAACAGCTTCCAACACTCAGAATCATCAATTTGTTGTTGTTTTCAGTCGATGATATGATATGTCCAACTGATATCTTTACAGCATCTGCTATCTCGATCAACTTCACTTTGCGGTCATCCAAGATTAGTTTGAGGACTTTTTTAGGGCTTCTACTGCGTGCCTCGTTCTTTGTGTTCATCTCACCTCGTTTAAACTTGGCAAACCACTTATCAACGCTTGACTTCCCTTTTGCAAAGTCCGAATAATGTTTATAAAGCCATGCCATGGCATCAACAGTTTTTTTTTCGACAAAAAGCAATGCTTTTACACAAAAATCCTTTTCATCCATTGTTTTCGAACTAACAAAAGTTGCTTTACTTAAAATGCTCTATCCCACGAACTAGTAGTCCTACAGCTGTGAAATTTGTACATGTGTCATTTGAATGCTAATAAACGTATGGATTTAATATTAGTTACGCCATCTGTGTGTCAGCCTACGAATTTACTATGAATTTCATTCATAATATAGAAGTAGGTAGAAGGTCCTTTCATTCAAATTGTTATATAAAGCACTAGTTATGTAGAAATTAGTCAGTATGATTACGCCTGAGGAAGCCATTGTATGGCTAAACACGTGTTGCGTTTTTGTGAAACCGTTTAGTGAAAATGTTACATTAAAGTGTTTCTTCAATACTTCAAGTAACTATAAAAAAATAATAAAGAATCAAATAGTTGCCGTGGGAGGCTATGTTGACCAAACTTCGATACTAAAAAATTGTAAAAATTGCTATATTATGCGTCACAAGCGATAATGTATATTATTTATCATATTGTCCGTTACTTTATCTAGTTTATTGTTCAAAAAAACATTTTATTTATTGAATACACGGTTCTATTGAAGCCCTGTTCGTTTCATTTTGAAGAAAACTATATTTTGATTACAACTTTAAGAAATTATGGAGGTGGGATGCCATTTTAAGAAATTCAACTGACTTTAAAATGTTGCCAAATTTTTATATTTATTGAAAAAGTCTTTCTCAGAGAATTTAAAATTTTATTTCTAGAGTCAAGTTAAGAACAAATATATGAGTCTGTTAAACTCTGTTAAAGATTTTCCATTAATCATGTGTCGCCCCCTACGAACGACAACTGTCAGAAGTAGACACTCGTGCAGGCTAATCATTAACGAGGTCTCACCTTTCAACGTGCGATTCCTAGTACGAGATGTTTCAACTATTTAAATATAAGCCATTTTCCCAATCACTGTTGTACCAATTCCCATTCTATAATAGTGATAATTTACTTTCCCAAGAAACATACATAATTCAAAGCTATAGCAAGAAAAAAAAGATAAATCAGAACAGAAACTTAAATAAATAGCAATAGTTATAGTGTGACACCTAGTTGGTTATAGAAATATATTACTAGTTATAAAGTTATATAATTTCTGCAGGGATTAAATTTTCTTTGATTCTTGTTAGCAAAATCCCAGACTGGCCGAAGTTGAAAATTTCACTCATTTAAATATCGCTGGTTCCTGGGAATAAACTAACACTCTCCCCCATTCATTTTCACTCTATGCAGATATTGAATTCACATTTTCCGAGCATGTGGAACTTAGTAGAATTGGTAGTTTTCATTATGAAAGGTTAGTGATATTTTGAAGTTTATTTATTATTGTACGTAGGCGTTTCCAATTTGTATTTATTTTGTAAATTAATAAAGAAACCTGGAATTGCATGTGTTTTTATTTTGGTTTGTGTGTGAGGGCTCGTCCATCACAATGTAGCGATTTGATTTTTGTTTATCGACAAGCTTGCTTCCTTAAAGTTGTAATATTTGTGTTATATCTCAAGAGTTGGTGTGTTGTATATTAGTTATTTGGCGAAATGTATTTAAACAATCTGGAACTTTAACAAAATATTAAATATTTACATTTTTTTTTCAAAATTCCCCCAATTTGTTTTACTAACACTTTCTAATTGTCAAGAATGGGTTGAAAATCTGTAGAGTAACACGTAAAGTATAATAATAGGTTGTTTAAGTTTTGTCTTCTTTAGTGTTATGTGTTTTTGTAGCTCCATATCTCAGTGATTATTTATTCGACTGTGTTGTGGTATATATTGATCGACAGAGAACTTTGTATTCTATACATTGATGCTGTTCTTTTTTTTTAATTTTAATTCACTATAACTCTCTGTAACTGGGCCAAATCATCACAGCAGTACCGAAAAATTGCGTCAGCAGCAGCTGGAACAGGTCAACAGAAGAGGTCTGTTCCTGTTCCACCACAACACACGTCCGCATGTTTCACAAATCACCGTCCGAAAATTAATGGAATTGAGCGGCTTTCGACTTTTGAAATTTCGATGTAGATATTAAAATTTTGACTTAAAACTTGAAATTTCTACTTTGAACTCGAAATTATGACTTTAAACAATCATAATTTCGAGATTGATCTCGAAATTTCGGCTTTTGACTGAAAATGTCAACATTTACTTCAAAATTTCGACTATTAACTCAAAAATTTCACTTTTAACTGGAAGTTTCTACTTTTAACTCGAAAGTTCTACTTTTAACTCGAAATTTCTACTTTTAACTCGAAATTTCGACTATTAACTCGAAAGTTCGATTTCAAACTGGAAAATTCGCCTCTAAACTCGAAATTTCGACTTTATACTCATAATTTTGATTTTTATCTCGAAATTTTGACTTTATACTCGAAATTACTACTTCAAACTGGAAATTTCGAATGTTAACAAAAAATTTCGACATTTAATTCGGAATTTTGACTATTGACTCAAAATTTCCACTTTTAACTCGAAATTTCGACTATTAACTCGAAATTTCGACTTTGAATTCGAAAGTTCGACTCTAAACTCGAAATTTCAACTTTATAATCATAATTTTGATTTTCATCTCGAGTTTTTGACTTTATACTCGAAATTACTATTTCAAACTCGAAATTACTATTTCAAACTGGAAATTTCGAATTTTAACTAAAAATTTCGACATATAACTCGGAATTTCGACTATCAATTCAAAATTTTCACTTTTAACTCGAAATTTCGACTATTAACTCGAAATTTTTACTATTAACTAGAAATTTCGATGTTGAATTCGAAAAATCGACTCTAAACTCGAAAGTTCGACTTTAAATTCGAAAAATCGACTCTAAACTAGAAATTTCAACTTTAATTTTGGAAGTTCGAAAAATCGACTCTAAACTAGAAATTTCAACTTTAATTTTGGAAGTTCGACTCTAAACTCGAAATTTCGACTTTATACTCATGATTTTGATTTTCATCTTGAAATTTTGACTTTATACTCGAAATTACTATTTCAAACTGGAAATTTCAAAATTTAACTAAAAATTTCGACATATATCTCAGAATTTTGACTATTAACTCAAAATTTTCGCTTTCAACTCGAAATTTCGACTACTAACTTGAAATTTCGTCTTCATACTCATAATTTTGATTTTCATCTCGAAATTTTGACTTTATAGTCGAAATTACTACTTCAAACTGGAAATTTCGAATTTTCACTAAAAATTTAGACATTTAACTCGAAATTTCGACTAATAACTCGAAATTTCGACTTTTAACTGAAAATTCCGACTATGATTTCGAAATTTTGACTTTAATTTCGAAATTTTGCACAATCAGACTAACAAGATTAAAGTTGAAATTTCGAATTCGAAGTGAAAATTTCGAATTGACAGTCGAAATAAAAATATGCGGCCCTTCTGCGCTTCGAACAATACCACATGTATTTTTTAAAGAAAACTTAATGGTTTAATCAATTTTCAAATAAAAATCGTTATAAATCAATCTAATATTACTTTGATTGAGCTTGAAAGAGTTGCTTGATATCTCAAATATTTCAAGAGGCAAGTATTTTTGTGTTTTTTTTTAATCACCAAATTGTGTTTTTTTTTTCAATCGCCAAATTGTGTTTTGGACGCCCCCATTGTTAGTTGTGTACTGTTAGTGAATTCAATAGCTGTGTATCGTTTATGCATGTGCATGTGCATGTTTGTAATATTAACCAAGTTGTATGCTAGAAAATATAAGTGATGATTCACCAAAGTTTACTGTGGATCATGATCTAGTTATTATAAGTTGCATGCCAATTGCTTTTTCGATCTATCATGTATGTATTCGCTTGAGTATCGTCCCAGTTTAATGTCTCAGGTTTTTTGAGAAATGTTGAAGTGAAAACGGTTTCAAAGAGTGTTTGTTAATTTATTGAAACAAACCTACTTGAATTGAGTCAAGTAGAAAATTGTCAAGCATGGATTTATAAATACTCTCAACGAAAGCTAGGAAATCAACTTATTGAACGTTCTAACAACGTTCTTTTATTTATTTATTCGGTATAAAGGGAAAACCCTGTCTATGTTTTTTACCTTTTTTATTTGTAATTAACGTTACTGCAGTGTTGTCCTATGTGGACATTTTCTAAATCCTCCAATCTATTGGAAAACCCTAAATTACAACGTTGTAAAATATACGTGTATAAAAATATACTTCAATCCAAAAACAGTTATAAAATTCGTAAGAATATTGAAATATATAAAATATAAAGCCACTCAAAAACTAAATGCTAAATAAAACAATTATTACCAACACCAGCACTAAAAACTAGCAAACTATAGACTAAATACATAATTGACTGCAGTTTTTTTTGAAGACCTCCAAGGAGGTTGTTGAAAAAAATAGCACCAGTTTGCTGGTAACAACACTTAATATACTATTTCAAGAACTCCGAAATGAAAAATAAACTGTTTTCAAATCATTATCAGGTAGTATTCCATCATTGGTAGGTTTTTTCGATACAAATTATAGCATTAGAAACTATAAAAGGTTCAGATAACTTTAAATGTATTGCAACTTTTGTTCAATTTAACCAATAATGAAGTCATCACAAGACTGTTTATGAGGGAATATAAAAAAAAGATTTCAAATGAAGTTTCCCCAAAGTCTCTACACAGCAAGATTTGGAGAATGCCTGCCAGAAAACAACTACTTCACTGGGTGATACCAGGACGAACATTGAATTATATCCGACAGACACGCTGTCTGTTCAAAAAATGAGGGTGATTTTCATTTTTCTCAAAAAATATTTATTTACTCATCAAATTATAATCTGTCTTCATCAAAGTAGTCAGTTAGATATAATATACTGTTGCGAATCATGCCCTAAAGAAAAAAACGCCGGCCGCCACTGGTAGCCATAAACCAGTCGTGACGTAGCTAAGAGCGCGCGAATATACGATGCTCGATGCTGCTCTAGATGAAGCGGGAATAAGTCTACGGATTTCGATGGAATTTTAGCAAAATTTTCTAGCGCATTCGATTACGATATATAGACGCTACCCACAGGCATATCGACACAGTCAAGTGGAATTTACAGTGTGGTACGCGAAGCGATCTAGTAAGGCGATAGACAATCGAATAATAGTAAGTTTTAGTTGAAGTGTTCGTTGTATTTAAAGTGAAATAAAGTTAAATTTGATTATTGTTCAGTGGTTCATAAGCGAATCGCTGAGAGAGTAAAACGCTGTTCTTTCAAGGGATATCTTCAATCTTGGGAGGAGGAAAAAGTCGCAGGGGGGCAAATCAGGCGAATACTCTGGCTGAGGCATTATTACGATGTTGTTTTTGTCCAAAAAATTATGAACAAGCAATAACGAGTGTTTTTCCACATTACCGGTTGTTTTCTTCATATTGCTTCTCGCAAGCAAAGCATAACATTGAGGTAGTACTCCTTATTGACCGTACGATCGTGTAGCAAGAACTCCTGATGCACTACGCCGCGGTAATCGAAGAAAGCTGGAAGCATTCGATCGAACTTGGCGTGCAATTTTTGGTTTCTACTCTTCCATTGGGACGATTATACTTTGGTTTCAATGTCATAACCATATACCCATAATTCGTCACCAATTATGACACTTTTAAGCATATTTCACCAACAAATTAGACTTGCCAAACAGCTGAAACTGTCAATATATGTTTGAGACGAGTTTATCAACATGAAAAAATGAAAAAAATCGCTAATCGAATATATGTAGCCCGCGTAATTTCAACATCCACCTCATTTTTTGAACAGTCCAGCTACAGGAATTTGCTGAAATCAATTGAGTGATCACCAACAGACTGGTTTGAAAATAATACTCCCCTTCAGTGCAGGACAGTTCTAACCAAGACATCAGTTTGTACAGAACTCGACTGAAATACTCAAAGCTCCACCTCGTTTGAGAAAAGAAGGAGCATTTTGTGTCTAAACTTCAACAGAAATCTAAACAAGACTGAAAACTGTGCTTTTAAGATATAATTCAATGTCCGTCGTGGTAGTAGCCAGGGTTGTTATTAATGAAAACATGTATACCGGTAATTTCAAACACATGGATTCTCTAAATTATTCAAGAAGGATCGAACAAAACATGTACTAAAACAGATGGACGTCCGACTTTCAGTCCCATTATAAATTTCAAGACTCCAGGACAATTTTCAGTTTGTGTATGATAGCGAGCATTACCGCCTTGCCTTTGATGCCTGCCGCAGTTGTAGATGAAACGTCAGACGTAAAAACCTGCAGATTAAGGCTAAGAAACCCGAAACCAAAAAATGATTTGTTAGTTGTTTGTTAACAATTTATTCCTAATGATTTCATAGACTACACCTCACGATTTAATTTCCACAAACTTCATTCGAAAAATATATGTTAGATGTTTCGCTGACACATTAGCTTTATCAAGTGATTTGAAAAACAAAAAATTCTTGAGAATAAATTGAATGTGGTGACATCTGTTGTGCAGAGTTTAAAGTTTGTATCTGAGCAATGGGGAATGTTCCTCAATTTGGGTTATTACAGCAAATGCAAGTTTGAACAAAGTAAAGTCGAGTTTTATTAATGAGTTTTTCAAATTCACTTCGAAAAGTATTCAAATTGATGTTCCAAATGTTGGGTTTTAATTTTTAAAGTGATTTGTTTTTAATTTGCATATTGGCAACATAGTTCAATACCACCTCCATAAGTCACATAAACAAATGTTGTTTTGTTATTTATTTATATAGAGGAAGATAGGTTAGGTGCACAAAATGTCATATGTCACAGAATATCTCGGAACTCGCAACATAAGTAATTAGAACAGCACGACTCTGAAATATGTCATCTTTGTTTGTCTCATACAGGTAACAGATTAATTGTCCTTTATTAGCTATAACCGATGTTGCCAAATGGTGAAATAGAAACGAATCCCTTTAAATGTTAAATGCATTATTTCATTCCTCTTTTTTAGGTATTTAAATATTTTTTTAAAGAAAAAGGTTGAAATGATAAGTTTAAAATGCGTTTTATGAAAACTACTTGATTTTCGTCAGGAGGAACATTCCCCATTGTATTCTACTCTTCATTTTTCAATCAAACCTTCATTTATTACCATTTTCCAGAAAGCCACTACAGAATAACAGCGCAGATATCCGACTCTAACCATAGCAAAATACATGGAGGGGAAATCGGCCAATTAGTTTTCACCATGCATAGTACAAGCGATGGTAAAGGTCAGAAGTCTGCGCCTGTTGGGTTCATCAATGGATTTTATGAACCGGGGGGTTTGTACAGGGGAGTAATCGCTACAGACGGAATCCCGAATTTGAAAGCGGTTGAAATAGAATGGAAATATGACAGCAGTTTGTTCAATCCGTTAACGTGGAGACTTTTAACTGCTCCGCGGATATATTTAAAGAGGGTTCTGGTAGAGGCCCTGGAAATCGATAAAAGGTTGAGTTTTTTTATGTACTCCGTTAACTTGTTTGACTTATTTCATTTCAGGATATCCGTATGCCCGAAGGGGGAAAAGCCGTTGATAAGTGGAATTCCACAATTGATGATATCGTCATACTGTTAAGTTTTTGCATCTGAAAACATTCAATCATTTGTGTACATACTTAAATGTAGGTTCATTCAATTTATCATCCATTATTTATTTACATCCTTCAGCAATGCAATATTGAATTGTATTTAGTTAGTAAATATTTGTATTTTCATTTCAAATAAATATTTTTAAAAAAAATCAAACAAGTACATAGATTATTGAATTAATATAAATTATATAATAGTATATTATGCAAGGAGCAATTTAACCTTGTATGTATATTTAATTTCATCTCATTCCTGAAGATGATCACTTGGTGATCGAAACATGTGCCGAGGTGTGAAAATAACGGTTTGGTGCTGGGAATAAAATCCCAGTAATATTCAATCTGAGTTATGTTGTAGAATTATGATTCCAGCCAACTATTTGCAATTTCTCTAAAGCCATAACAGTTCAGCTTTCAGAGCAGTATTGCATGATCCACCAAATCGACAGATCGAGAAATCATATAACACAACCCCAGTAGTCATCGTCATCAACACTTATGTAAACATGAAAAATGAGTATTAAAATTTCCTATGTTTCTATTCCACCTGTAATTTTAACTAACGTTACTGCAGTTTTGTCCTACAAGGACATTTTGGAATGAATTGCACACAAACTAAGCTCGACTTTTTTGGTAGATTGAATTGGTGTGTCACAACAAACACTCATTTAGAACCTAACCCAACGAGTGTTTAATTTTTTTTTCCCAACAGAAAAACTGGGCAGAGCAAACGTAATATATTTCAGTCCAAAATTGAAAAAAAAAAACATTAAATAACATGAAAACATTCAATAAAAATTAGGTTCACGAAAATTTACAAATCTGCTTGATACTAAATATCTATAATAAATTACATCACAGACAAGGTAGAATCATAGTGGTTCTGAAGAGGGAAGGTACAAGCTGCACAACATAGAGATATTGATATGAATTCATATCTGTTTCTATTCGGAAACAGTGATATTAAGATTTTTTGTCTTGTAGTTATCGAACCTATCCATTGTCTTGATATCCATGATAGCAGTCAGGGCGACAATCAACCCTAAACCAAAAAGTGAAGTTACTAGCAACCCTGACCAAATCGGGGCCGTTATAAATGGCACGCAGTCATAAGCATCCCCAAACTTGCCATTAGGAGTATCCATTTGCACTTGTAGGTCATAGATATGTAATTCAGTACCATTGGAATCAGAGTATATCGAAACTCCATTGCAGTGGTATGAGAAGTTTCTTGAAGCCATTATTTCTTCTTCGGTGGTTAAATTGTAATCTCTATGAGTTTCTGTGTCGTCTGCTATTTTGACTGAAGGCATGTACCAGTAACCATTCAACTCTATGAAACTAAACCTCAGAGTTATTTTTCCTCTTTTCATTGGAATATTAACATTCAATCTATTGTCATAAATAATCATGTCATCATTTGTGTTTCCCAAGTAAAGATCGGAAGCTGCTTCATTTCTTCTCAACATGAGGGGTTGTGATGAATAAAGTAAAGCATACAATTTGGTTTTGAAATTTTGAGCCCTGTATATTACAGCTCCTTTAGATTGAGTTGTTTTATCCAAATCAGTTGAATCTGTGATATTTTCAACTTCTCTTTTGAATCGACTGTCTTTATCAGGAATCAAGATCATCGATATGAAATCGCTCTGTCGATGACTACTCAAAATTTCTTGTATCTTACCCAAGTCCAATTCCTCATTACCAGAAAGATCTTAGAAAACATATTCATTATTATTATTATTGTATCTTATTTTTCTTACCAACCTGTTATATTATCTGGTGTTAAATCTTCATTAGGACTGTACGCCGTGTAAAACCCTTCAGTGATATGTTTGATAGTATCAGGTAGTGCAGTAGGACTCTTGAAAATGTGAACTTCAGGATTTTCAAATTTTTCTATTAGTTCAGAAAATTCCTCTAAAGTAAAGGGAAGCAACGGAGATATTTGTACTGGTCGGTTGCTCCATATAAAAACGGCTGCATTTGAAGAAGATATAAACAAGAATATCGGAAACATGAATTGACCGACGAACATTTTCGTGAGAAAAAAAATTAAAAATCAATATTTTCCCGGTATTCCTAAGGTTAAACAACACACCCACACTACAGAACACAATACAAATTGATTACAATTCTGTGCTCTTAACTGTCACCAAGTGATCATACACGTCGAAAGGATAGCCAAGTTACTCGATTCATTTTGTTATTACCACAAACCTAAAAAGTAGAGCGAAAAATCCTCAGAGGAAAAATTAATGCCAATGACGCGATTTGTCGGTTTTCTTGAAAAAAAATGTGAAATGTATGGATAGAAAAAAATTGATTTGTTGGCGGTTTTTCATTTATATTGGCGTTAAATTCAGTGTAGATATTTTCAAATACATTTTTTCACAATTGATACACATAACTTCTTTGTGTATATCAGTATTTTATTATGAAGTAATGTTACTAACATGTATTGTAGTTTTGATTAGTCCTTAATAAGTATTTGCTTTTAATTTGACACCTGAGAAAATGGATCAGAATATAATTACATTTTAACTTCTAATTAATTAAAAAAAAATGAAATAACTTTCCAAATACCCGAATTGAATCGAATTCAGTGGAATTCACAAATGATAATTACAAATTTTTTAGGTTTTACATTTTCGCTAGGAATTATGTTTATGAAAACCCTTCATATACCAAAAATATGTTAGATCAGATCCATTTTTACGGGTGATAAGAGAGATTATTCAATATTTGTCACATTTTTCATCTTTCACCGTTTTTATTTGTGTAAATGAATACCATTTCTTTTTCAAAACTAAGTTTGGTGAGTTATTTCCATGTGTTCTTTGATTTATTTTGTGCTATCATCGTTCGAATTGCAGATATTCCGGCGAAAGGAAATATTTAAAACTTTTCGAAAGTTCGAATAATGATCAGTAAATAGTGTAGTATTTACCTGATTTATCAGTTTTTATATCTCCTGCATGTAAAATCGCTAAAAAATGTTTGAAAAAGACGGTGTTACAATCGGGCCTAATCGATTCATTTCATGAATTATTAACGATGGCTGAAGTCTTTATCAACAAAAATAAATTATTGAAAAATTCATAGGTATTTGCAAAAAAATAAAAAGTTTCAAATACATTTTATGAATTCAATAGCGCAATAAAATAGAAAATAGAAAAAAAAACGCAAGTGTTGTCTGTCTGTTTAAAATCTGTTTTTCCGTTAATCAGCTGCCGCCCCCATACGAACGACAACTCTCAGAAGTTAAGAAACTTGTGCGAGCTA
>WOGO01002981.1:0-14963 GCA_015342085.1 Leptinotarsa defecta | reverse complement strand
ATTTTCTATTTTAACGTGTTGTACTGACATGTCCTATACGTTGTTAACGTCTCAAAGGATAAATAAATATTATTATTATTATTATACAAGAGAAACAGAAGTGGTCCCAATACTGAGTCCTACGGGACTCCACTGTACAAGGACCTCGCAGTTGATGTATAATCTCCGATTCTCACGCGAAAAACACTGACCGTAAGGTAGGTGCAGATCCAAGCAAGCAGTATGCCTCGAATCCCGAGACAGATGAACTTTTGAAACAGCCTTTCGTGTGGCACCTTCTCGAAAGGTTTCGCAAAGTCCAAGTAAATCAAGTCCATCGACTTACCCTCGTCGAGAGCCTTGGTCCAGACATTTGTAGCTTCCAGGATGTTTGTTGAGCGTCCGGGCATGAAGCTGTGTTGCCTTCGCGGAATAACGTCAAAAACGTCAAGAAATTCTCTTCACGAATATTCCGTTCACGACCGGGATAAATTTTCTTCCAGCTCCTCTAGCTGTAGCTACACTTCCAGCTTCAAATTTTTTGACCAATTCCCCGAGATATTTTCGACAGATCAGGAAATCTTGCATCGAACTCCCTTTCTACCTCATGAAAATTTCGGTAAAAGAAAATGAAATCAAGCGAATTCTGTGTATCAACAGTGACAACTGTCAGGCTAACACAATAGTCTCTGTCACTAGTGACTAGAGTAACATGGTGTGGAATCCTAAATCGGATTAAAAACTGAAATGCGTTTCCTTGTCAAATATTTTGGTTCAGTTTTATTCCTAATACGATTCATTTTCGCGAACATTGTATAGAGGTCGTTGTATAGAGAATTGAAATACCTTTGGTGTAAAGGGCACAAGACCTCTTTTCTATTAGAAAGAAAAGTTGATAGGGCCCCTCTCTGCGGCGAGTGATGTTTAACAAAAAGTACTAAAAATGATTCCTTGTCATACAAATTTTGACAGACTTTGATATCTTGCCCCATTCAAAAATTAAGAGGGAGGGGGACTATATACATCCGCAGTGTGTGTGTATATAATTTTATTTTATTTTTTCTATACACTGAAAAACTATCCAATTTTCAGTTTTCACTGCCTTGAACAAAGCCTGGTGCTATCACCACTTTGCTTGTTCAATCTGTGATCAGAAAATGAACCAGAAGACGAAGTTTTATGAATATGACCTCAAACCGGTCTGCAAGAAGTGTTACGAGAAATTTCCTGGAGAACTTCGTAAACGTTTGAGGAGACAGCATGAAGCTGCACCTAAAGCTAGCACACCTACTTCTTCCTAAACAAATGTGAATGAGGTATCAGATGGAATTTCGAATTTATAGTATTGGTAATTTTTATGTTACTTTCCCTTCATCTGTTGAGCCGATTTTGTCTTTAACTGTTTGTCTGTGTACATATTCGTACCAGTAACTTCATATAAATATGTTGTTTTGTCAATATTTTATATTATTAACTGAATATGTGCTATTTTCATTAGGTTGATAGATTATAAGTATGTTAAAAAAGGTTTTTTCAGCATTACAGAAAATTCCCATAAATTCTCTTCAATATTAACAGTATAAGGCTTTTCAAGTCGAAATATGCATGTTCTCTTGTCTTAAATAAATGTTTTCATCACAGAAATATGCAAAATTACAGAACATAACTGACAATAATTTGTACTGAACTGTTATTGTGGTAATCATGAAAAATGGGGTAGATATGGAATACGGTTTCCGTAAAACTGGTGACCCAAACGTCAAAATATTAACTGATGATATTGTTGTAGTGATGGTGATAATTGGCAGATGACTGGTTTGAATTTGGAATATTTGAGTTTTAGAAGGTACCTCGATCACTATCATTTATTGCATCCCGTGGACAACATTGATTCTCACTGCTTTTTATCGTATACATTTTCTGAAAAAAAATACAGATTTTGATACTTTTTAACACTACAGTTTCAGTCATCAACAATTGTCTTTTTTAGATAATGAAAACAATGAAGTGCTTTGGATAATGGATAATGTTTTGGAGCACTCTGTTGCTTGTATGGAGTATAGTGAACCTAACGAAAATCAAGTAAAAGCTGTGAACAATGAAATTAACAATCTCGAAAGACGAATCTGTTCTCTTCAATATTTCGTGGACCAATGGACCTAGGTCCATTTTTATCCATTAAAAACATACATAAAATCAAATCTTTTCTCTTTATAATATTGGTATAGAAAAACACTTATAATTATAACTTCAGTATCAATTCACTCATCCACTAAAATTACTTCCTGAAAAGTAGAATTGAAAACTTTGTATTTTACCAACCAGATTGCTGTCATCAGGAAATGGCAAGCTCAGACTATTTTATACATAACATGTTGAACGTACATCTCATTTTACAAAATTAGTATGTGATTTAAACAATGAAAACCTAAAGCAAAGTACAAGTAATTCAAAGTCAAAAGTGTTTTGAAGGTTTTCTACTTTTTTGGTGCTTTTAAATTTTATGCCCTGTATTTTATGTTGGCTTACCTTTATATGTCAACAAGAATGGAATAATTAAGAATTTCATTTGTCTTTTCAAAACTGCTGAGAAGTTGAATATCTCCATTCTGTTCATCTGTTGGAAAATCAATCATATTAGTTGTTACTTTTTTTTTAAGGTTCATCACTATTTTACCTGAAACCTTTATGGCACGTGAAATATTATCTGAAGTTTACAGTTGAACCCAATTGAGAATACATAGAAAAATATATTGTCAGAAGCAACCACACATTTTATATGACCCTATATGAGATGTCATTTTAGGTGTTAAAGATTGTAATTATAGAATGTAATATAATAGAATAAAATATTGTCAGGAATCATGATAAAAGCACCACTCATATTTTCGTATGTATCTTTTTGTTCAATCCACAACCAATTCCAGATTTGAGGAAAGTGGCAATACTGTCAAGAATAATTGCAAAATGAAGTAAACATTTTTGCCTGTTTCACACATTTGTTTATAATTAATATACCAGTTTGAGAAATATTCAAAAATGTAATGCAATTCTAATATTTGAGATTTAATAGAAAACGGGTGAAACATTTTGTTTTCATTCCCATTTTTTGAGTTGATGAACAAATGTGTCTTGCTGTCATTGCATTCATGAATGTAAATCAAATTGCACTTCTTAGAGTACATGTTACAGTTTTCTATTCCCAAAAGATGAAAAATTTAGGAGAAAGTGATTGTCTGCAATACCTAGTACGTTGGTTTCTGTAATTCTATTTTCTGAAGCAGGTACCATTGAATTTATACAAAATATTTTTCTAAAAGCTCAGAAGTTGAAAAAAACAGCAGTGCCTTCAATTTGTTTAAATAAATATGTTTGTTTCAGTAATCAAACCTCGTTTTAGTTTTTTTTTCATCACTGAAACTTGGAGTTTTGAATCTGAAAAGGAGTCAGGTAGAGATACAGGTTTCATTTCACCATAAGAAAAGATAAGTATTCTGCAGCGGTTAAGTTTTTTTCATGTTCAATTAAGAACTATTTCTCTGCCCATTTGATTGGAAATAGCAATTTTATGATTGAAGACTGTGCAGCGTTACCACTTATCTCATTAGGACTTGATACTGGAAATGACTTGAAAAAAACCATTGAGTGAAAAATTTTCTGATATCTGTTTTTAATATTGTTTTGACATTTCTGTGTATCTACAATATTAAGATTATAATTTGAATATAACTTCAAAATTATTCACTAACAAAGAATCCAGTTTGCCCCTCTAATGTTGAAAACAAAAATGAAAAAATAATATTTTTAAACATCAGCCCAACTTTACCAGTTTTGACCTGAAAAAAAAATTACAAATAAAAAGGGTGTTCCATTCAAAAATGTAATTGAGAATAGTTCAGGTGAAACTGGTATGTTGACATTTTTGATTCTTTATGTTAAAAAAAATATATAAGTATATATTATTCCAAGTTTCACCTTGAACTATTAATGAACAAAACAAGTTATAAATGTGGCCCTCTCTCCAGTTTCACCTGGTATAGTTCATACATTTATTTGCTGACACATATAATTTCAAAAAATGGATGAGTTATCTGCACCTTTGTATAAGAATGAATAGCAAAATTCTTATTTCTTAGAAGTATTTTGTCACTGTTCTTTGTTGAAACTATTTCGCATATAATTGGATAAAAGATAGTTTTTTCAAGTTCAGTTTAGTTTATATAAGAGGTGGAGGTTTACCTCAAATTATTCAAACACAAATTCTACAAAGGCAAATATATGTTTTTACTCTTGCAAGGACTAATATGTTCAGTAGAAGAAAAACAATTATAACTGTAGTATTTTCTTATTCACTTCAGTAATATTATATTTAATACCACTAATTTTCTAAACATTTATCTAATCTTATGAAAATGAGATTAGGAGAATTGTGTGTAGTACAATCATTAAGTTTAAATAAAATATAATTTGTAGATATGTTTTTCATGCACTCACTGTAATTTAGAAACCTAGGATATGTCAATGTCGTTTGAGATGCAAATCAGTTATATTTAGGAATTTTTGAACAGCACAAATGCTAGTCCATACCTAAATGTACTCTTCAAGAATTTGAAAGATAATGGGCACTTTATAACTTTGATTCTACTGTAAAATTTTAGTCTATTTGTTTTCTTGTTTGAGGAGTTGACTAAGATCTTTCAGTCCAACAAAATAATGTTGATATTCAAGCTATGTTAAAAATACTTTCAATATGGATGTCATCTTTGAGTGAATCTTCTTAATTTGCCTCTCAACTGACATGAGTTTTGTAGATATTAAACAAGTGCCTCAGCTCATCGTGGAAGTATGAACATTTTCATGATTAATTTTGTATGCTTACCAGTTGTTGTTATTGACCTGAAAATTTTTATCCGCTGATATTTTTGAACATCATTTTGCAATCACATATTTTTAATTTATTTAATAAAATATGTAATGTCATATGTTGGTTAAAATGAGTTCATATGGACTCTAGAAAACTACTAGAAAAAGTACTCTGAGCAGAACATAATATATATCTTGAGTGATGAAACTTTACATATATATTCCTGAAATAATTAAATTTGATTTACTGTTCTTAGAAATAAATAGCGGAATCGATTCTAATAGAGAAAATCAGAAAGTTCATTTCAGGATATACTTGTATATAGAATTTTTCATGTATAGAACATTGAATATTGATGATTTATTTGATGAAATGTCATCAATCAATCATCCAAAGTGCAGTAAATTATTGTTTCTGGAGTCAATCTTGAAATTTATTCATGAAACCAATGATCAGATGCCTAATTTTATTTGTTATATTCCTTAACAAGCACATAATAATTATTAAGAAAATTAATACCAATTATTTTTATAGAATTGCTAATAAATATTTATATCATGATATTGATTTCATTTTCCAACTACATAACAATTTCCCAGAAGTGACGGACCATGTCATTACAGCAAAGCTAATAGTTTGACAATAAATAATGAAATTCAAAGGTATGTTGTATGTCGTTATGTAGGTGTGATCTAATCATGTGTCACATTTCAAAGACATTGTCCTTTATTAATAACAGTTATTTGTTAGAATGTTGGAATACGAGTGCACTTTCTTAATGCGAGATAACATATTTATTTTTAAAATATTATTTTTACTAAAATGACGTCAAGGTCTTGCTGCTCTTGAGTAGGAATTGCTGGTCATTGCAATTCAAGCATCCTTGAATGACGAGCAACAGGAAGTTTACAATAGAATTATCACAAGTGTAAATGCAAATGACGCTCAAATATTCTTCTTAGACGCTCCAGATGGAGCCGGTAAAACCTTCCTCATTAATTTACGTTTGGCGAAAGTACTCACGACATTGCCCTGGCTGTGGCGTCGTCCGGCATAGCTGCTACATTACTCGAAGGTGGTCGAACTGCTCATGCTACTTTTAAGTTACCACTCAGTTTAATCACTGCCGAGACTCTCATTTGCAACATCTCCAAAGTGATTTTGCTGAAGTTTTAAAGAGTACAAAAATAATCATGTGGGACGAAATAACGATGGCTCATAAAGGCTCAAACAGACCACTAAGGGATATAAGGGGTAATACAAAATTAATGGGTGGCGTAACAGTTTTGATGGCCGGAGACTTTTGGCAGACTCTACCAGTTAAAGTTTATCCAGACATTATTCATATACATGACAAGCCTATTGAATGGTTATGTGAGCGTGCCATACTCACTCCAAAGAACGATCAAGCAGCAGCTATCAACGATATCCTGCTCGTCGTTTGAGGGCGAAGAAAAGATCTATACTGTGGTTAATACAGATGACGCTACTAATTACTCTGTAGAATTTTTAAATTCATTGAAACCACCAGGTTTGCCTTGTCATAAGCTTATTCTTCGTGTGGGCACTCCAATTATGTTGTTGCGAAATTACAAATCACCAAAACTTTGTAACGGTACGAGACTGCAAGGGGAAACTGTATTTATACCACGAATCCCATCAAAACCTAATGATATCCCATTCGAATTTAAACGATTACAGTTTCCCCTAAAAGTCTGCTCTGCAATAACAATATACAAGTCTCAGGGGCAAACTCTCAAATTTGCGGGTATTGACTTAAGAGAACATTGCTTCTCTCATGGACAGTTTTATGTTGCTTGCTCACGAGTAAGTTCACCCAATAGCTTGATAGTTTCAGCGCCTAGTGACAGATAAGTTAAGAATATTGTGTACAAAGAAGTTTTGTAGGACCTAATTTTTCACACACGCTAAACAAAAGTAAAGCCGCAAAAACTATACCTAATTAATAATAATACTTCTCAACGCGAGCGAAGCCGCGGGCAAAAGCTAGTATATGCAAATGGAAGATCTGTTAGAATAGATCAAAAGACAATACATTTGAATAATCCCAAGATTTTCCATTCTTGCTGCTCAGAGTATAGGAATTGAGGCAAATGTGGGACAACAAATTAGTAGTTTTATGAACAAATTAAGTGCTTTTTCTTATGTTATCCATATTTGCTATTGAAGAGCCGATAAGGCCAGTGTCTTACAGCAAAACATCAGATGTCTAGCAGTAAGGATGACAGTGTTCCATGCATGTCAATTTTTACTTTCATTAATTATATTGTGTAGGAATCCTGTGAATGATATCTGATTCTATTCTATACGAATGTTTGGAATACAAAAGGAAAAAAGTGTTTTTCATATAATTCAGCGTTCATATAAAAGTATTTGTTTCGAAAGTTTTTTTTTTCGTGTAATTCAATGTTTATATGAGAATAGCTGTTTTGAGGGGGCTTTTTTTTCAGTTTGTGTCGGAAAGTTACTTCTTTGCATGATGTACACATCTTTGTATAGAGTAAATATTTTGAAATTGATTGCATCTTTCCTTTCTTTGAAAGATTTCCACATTTTTTGTATTAAGATGGAGAGATAGAAAGCCAAAACCTTTTTTTCTCGAAAATTTGTATTTTCTCATATTCTTCAAATTATTATCGAAGTATATAAGAAAATATCCCCTTTCATTTAATTCGACTCTTCAATATCAGGATCATTAGCTGTAGGGCCGGCCCTACCAAGTATTCTGCTTTAGGAAAAATACCACATTTACCGCACGTGCCCCCAACCTAGGCATGAAATGCATGTCTGGTCGTATCTTACAATTTCTTGCGGTAAACCTTTTGGACCAGATCTGATTCGGTAGATAAGTTTCATTTATATGAAGCAGGGTAAAAAGACTATCGCGGTAATTTCCTACAGCTCTATATCTCTGATAGTATTACACCCCTGTTGATAAACTTTTTACATGAATATTCCAAGTAACGAGTAGGAATAATATATTCAAAAAATAAAGCTGTTGCTACTAAGAAAAAAATTGAGGAAAAGCACAAAAAAAATCAATAAACGAAACACTTATCGGATCTTTCTGAACCCCTCATGGGGATAGCAGGATACTATTTATTCATTTTATTTTCAGTGGAATACAAACCGGGACAAACCCAAAAAGACTATTCACAAATGATGAGATGAAAATAACAATAAATGATTCGATTGTTATAAATAATATGCAATATTGTGTTATGAACAGTGCAGTGCAGTGCAAATTACAATAGTTAAATATGAAAATGGTGATTGTATGAACGTTTGAGAGACGTGCGAGGGAATTAGAAAAGATGTCAATTTCTATTGATTTGGATTTAGAGTTGTAGGATTTACAACACCTATTTAGGAGAGAATTCAAATAGTAGTTAGTTTTACTTTTATTTGTTTGGGATGAATATAATCGTCTGGTATTATACAGAGGTACATTTATCAAATGTTGATTCAATATAGAACTGCTGTCCAAACAATTATTTTATTATTTTATATAGGAACTTAATATTGGGTATTTGGCGTCTATCCGCCAAAGATATCAGATTGAGTTGTATTTTAATTTGTAATGGTTCCTTGAGATTATTAAAGAATTTTATATTGATATAGGTGACGAATTTGCTTTGTATAGATTCAAATCTTTCAATAAATATACAAGATATACAGGGGGTTCCAAATACCTATAAAAATTAAAAAAAAAAAAATAGGGCGCTGCCACGGACCATAAAAATCCTGCGAGAATAACAACATTAGAAGCCCTTGAAAAGAAATGAAAGTTTGTTTTTCAGATCATACAATGTTTGTCTGTTGATATGTCGATTTTTCATAAGTGTCACTGGCTCTATATGTGTCGCCAATAGGTACCCGAATTTAACCAATAAGTGGTCTCATATGGGACCATCATAATCTTGAAGGTGTCAGTTTTCTTACGAGGTTGGAATTTGACAGTATTTACAATTTTTTGTGGTGTTTATTTTATAGATAAATAAAAATGTTCTGATCCAAGATGGCGGTCGTTTTGGTAGGGAATTCAAATTATTTATTCCACCATAATTTTGAACTTGTCCATTTTAGAAATCACAAAACTCTAAGCTGTCACTTCTCGGCACCTATAAATTTAATTTTCAATGTAACAAATGTCAGCGCTACTTATGAGTGTTATAAATAAAAAATGATGGTATTTAAAAGTCTACCAAGTTTAATCAATCTTATTGTTGAAAAAAGTACTTTTATTTCCCAACAATTCTAAAAGCTCATCAACATTTAGAATATACCTAATCTACGAACGACAACCAAATATTTACATCATGCTGTTCTATTATATTATTTTTATTCCTAAACATAACTTTTCTTCGCTAAAAATGCTAAATGTTCACCAAATTTTATTCCACATTTGATTGTAACGTGATACCCAAATATTTAATTTTCGTCATTGTCTCATATTGTTTAGCAGTTGAAAAATGTTATTTGTCTAGCAAAAATACACAATGTTTACTATATTTTATACTCCATTCAATTTCAAAAGCATACTCAGTTTTTTAATTCTTGTTAGCTTAAATACCACTCATAAGATCTCATTTATAAATGGGGACAAATAAGTATGAAGAATTCTTGGAAATGAATCAATATCATTTTTAACATAAAGTTACAACACAACATTAACAAAATAAAACTGTAAATGAAACTAAAACAATATAGTTCTTTAACAGAAAATCAAACAAAACATTCACCAAACAAAAATTAAAAATGAAACAAGCACTTGCACTGTTAAGGCTTTAGTAGGCACTCCTCTTCTTCGTTTTTCTCCAATTGGTACATTCCTTGTGCTACAAATTTCAGGCAAATTGCTAACCCTACTAAATGTTTACAAACATAATTTCTAAGGTAATCAGGACGCATGTGTCATCCAGCCAGTCAGACTCGTCCTATAGTAACTGTACTTCCCACTCACTAAAATGTTGGTTTATTGTAGTTTTGAAACGTCTCCTACATATCTTCAAAAGATTCGCATTCCAGTGCACCTCCACCTACGATTCTGTAACACTTTTTCATTTCACTAGTATGTATTAACGACATTTTTTTAAACACTGATGAGCTTTTGTCCACATTTTCAAAGAAATCATTGGCACGTGGCTAAACTTCCTCTCGCTGTTTGTAGTATACTCTTTTTTTTCTGATGAAGATCCATAGTAATTTCAAAAACTGCACCTCACGATTTGATCTCCACAAACTTTATTTGAAAAATATATCACATGTTTCACTAGCACAGTAGCTTTATCAAGTGATTTGATTGTTCAATTGATAAAGCTACTGTGCTAGTGAAACATGTTGTGATATATTTTTCAAATAAAGTTTGTGGAGATCAAATCGTGAGGTGTAGTTTTTGAAATTATAGTGTACTCATTTGACCAATCCCTCATCTTATTTCTGAAGCAATGATTGAAAATCGAGCAAGCGGATGGCGCTCACGAAGTGTACCTACAAATAATAACAATGAACTATTTGTGGCAGGTGTCCGCAGTGCGGCACCCAAATACCAACAACGATTTTGAGTGAGTCATTCGTCTTTGAAAGTACAAAATTGTTTTCGTCTTTCGATTCATCTAGAAATTTTACGTAGGCCCTGTCAAAAACTTTCGTTGTTGAAGCACATTGCAACGAATCAATATCCTTTAGTATGTTCTTCTGGCACTTCTTTTGCTCAGTTTACTCAACTCGTACTTGAATCTCCTTTTTTGCATGCACCCAGCAAATTAGTATAAGTGTATCCTGACCGAATACTTACAAACACATTATGGATTCTTTTGGCTACATCGCATACCAATACTTTACAAGTTAAATCGTAGAAATATTTTCTTTTACATTTGAAGTAAAAACAAAAAATCATTTGTTTGTTCAGCGGTTGTGACAAAAAGACCAGAGGAGTGAAAATGTTTATCTCTATCTGTGGTTCCAGTTATGAGTACTGGAAATCCCTTGCCAAACAAGTTACTAAGTGGAATGATTCAATTTGTGTCAGATATCAAATGCAATAATAAAAAAAAACTTTTCAATTTTCTCTAATTCAATTATAATGGGACTTGTGCAAGTAATAATTTGCCAGCTTTATTTTGTACATCCTTACAACGTATTTAATGAAAAGTTTTCAGCACTTTATAAACTATAACGATCAAAATAAAGGAGAAACTGACGTAACGTAATCACAAATTCCGTTTCAAAATCAACCTCACGCTAGTTTAGTAATAATCAAGTTCATTCACTAAGAAAAAAAGTAAAAAATATTGTATATGATTGAGGTGATGTAAGTAGATGAAATAACTTCAAATATGAATATCTAATTTAGTGATATGCGCTTGATGAATACGTTTCAAATTATAGTTGATGTGACGTCATCGTTTCAACGTCAGAATGAATGTATTTGAATCATAGACGAATACGTTATGAATACATGAGCGCCAGAAAACGCCTAATGTCTCTCCATAGTTGTTTTACTCTGAGGTTTTTAGAGGTTTTTAATGGTTTTTAATGGTCCCGCTCGGACGCATTTGACCAGCTCCGGTTAATAATTAACAGCAGTTTCGCCAGGGGGCTCAGAGGCCGTGCTTTACGCAATGCTGCCAGCCAATTAACTTTTTCACCTTTTTTTTAAATGATGAATAATTATATAAAGTTTGCCTCCTCATTGGGAGATCTTCTGATTTTTTTCTTTCACATAAACATATACTTCACATTTTTCAAAATTCTTATAGAACTGACGATCTCGTCGAATCCGCCAACATCCACCCTGGTTACTGGCGTAGGGGGCCGCCAGTCCTCTCAAATTGTCTCTTACTTCGATAATAATGAGATCGTGACATTATTTATTTCAACTACACCTCTCTTCTTGACTCCACTCCGACCACAACATCCACGTGCCAGCTTTGAGGGCGGTCGTTATCGGCACAACCGTCGCGGTCGGAGAGAAGTCCATGACAAAAAAGTGTTCATAGCCATTCCATGTCGTTTGGCTTTCCCAGCACCTGATATTGAGCCCATCTTTTTATGGTAAAATTATATCTACTCACCTTGAGCATTTCCATTATCTAATTATTTATTTTCATTTGATTGGGCACTTCAATCCGTGAACTGTCTCAGTTAGTGTCACGAATATAATTCTATACTTTGGTTTGTATGAATGCATAGAAGTGCCATACATTTTCTTAAAAATGAAATGTATCAAATTCTGAGTTCGAAGATAATATTTGCCAAAATTCCAAGTTTAATGTCGGAATTTGAGAAGCATTCTGGTAAAGTCGACTTCAATCTTGAAATTTTTATTAAATTTTGACTTCAAGTTAGGTATATATGATTTAAACTATGAATTTTGTCAAATTCAGACTTTGAATTAGGGATTATGCTAACTTTTGAATTCAGTGTTTTTATTCTGGGGTGAAAAAAGTGTTTTCTTAAGATTAATTTTACTCCAGAGGTTTTAATTCTACCTATCAAATTTAACCTCAATTTTTTTTAATTTCTTTCCTTGTTTAAAATCATTTGTGGCTGTTCCACGTCTTTGTAAGGTTTTTTTTATCAGATGTAGACGGTGATATGTTTTTTCATTTTCCATTAATTGAATATTTCATTTAATTTTTTCTTCTCTTATAGATTCCCTTGGCAATCATTCAGAGCGAAATCGTTCTTTCTTCCAATAAACCAGAGGTATGAATTTTGTAAGCAAAGAGCAAAAACTTTTCGTCAAATGTGTTACCTACATAATATCACGAATTCAAAACTGATTTACTTTCGTTATTATCGGTCAAGTGTTGTCGTTCAAATAGCATATTATTTGCAACGACTTTGCTTTCACTATAGGCATTTTGAGAGAACTTTTGTTAGTATATTAGATGTAATATTCCGTACGATTTCTAATATTAGATGGAATTCTCTTCGTTTTCCTTGAGTTCTGTACTTCCACATGGAGAAAATAGCTTCTTGAAACTAAAAAATAACATATTTGGACTCTTCATCTGTTTTTTAGGCCAGTACTGGAATAGTAACCGAAATAATAAACCCAAGGAGAAAGAGAAGAAGAATTTGATGCAATATAAAAAAAGAAAATATTATTATTTCTACACAGTACAAAAAAAAATTTTGAATGTGAGAAATTTTGAAACTGGCTAGCATCAAACATGGAAATTGTAAAGGAGAAGACACAAACGAAGGTAATTGAATAATAGATTCGGTCATATTTCACTAAACAAAAAATACTTTCCATTGGTAATGTCATAGATGAACACTAGGGCCGAGGGCATCAGAACAAAGACACAAGTCACAGATTTTCGAGATTGCGACAATACGGACGTCTATTGATGATTACTAAAATAATACATCTAGTAATAATACTTGGCCAATGACCAGTGAATTTTTTTTAACTTTTCATAAAATATTGTTTTCAATTCAAATTTCCCTTAAAATTTGCATGCCGACCTTATGTAATATGATTTTTCTTATATGTACCTACTTATTGCATGTAAGCTTATTTACACTTCACATTGGACCAACAGTACTATTAATGTGTGAATCCCCCAATGACTATTTGCAAAGTTGCAATTATAGGATTCAGAAATTGTTCAATTATTTCCCTGGGGAGGTACATGAAGTTTTCAGATTTTTCAGTTCTCTCTTTGAAAGTTGATATGCTAATATTTTTCCACCAGTTGTATACCCATTGTAGAAATGCCTCTGAACGAGATATAGAGCATGATGCACCGAATTATAGGTTGGTATCTTGATCATCAAATTGAAATGTACTCTGGTCAGTTTCTGAAACAAAACAATTTTGATTTATCATAAACAACTAATCATAAAATGTGTTCTAGAGCGTTCTGATACCCACATATCATTTTTCCATCTACAAAAAGCTTCTGTAGTAATCATACCACACCTTCCAATTTTATTTACCTAAATTTCACTACTTCTAAAAATGTAGTTTGTCTTTGTTTCATTCATATCTTGTTAGAATGAATCATGGAGTGTCACAGGATGCCATTATTGGTCCTCCACTACAATGACTTTGGAAGTGCAATGGACAGTATAGATTTGCTTCCGTTTGAAGGTGACACACTAAATCATTTCCTTCAGAAGATTAGAGAGTAAACTTAGTTTTGTTCAAACATATTTTTATTTGATAACTATAAACCCCAAAATGAAAAATATAAGGATACTGATGGACTCTGTCATATTCCTGGGTGTTGAATTTGAACTGCACTAGCATTCATACAGCTGTGCTTCAAATTTTTTTATGCAGTCTGAATCTGAAATATTTTCAAAAACCAAAACAAACACTTTTCCAAATCACCACAAATGCAATACTCTTCTTGACATGTGTTTCACCAATCAAAATGGTGTCTTCAGGAGATGAAGTAAATTGATTTGTTACTCTAAAACTGACCTGTATTTACTTATGTCTAACAGGGTACACTTTCACTTACCGACATACATCCATGATTTGGGGATTTGCTGGAAATTCTCGCAAATTTCACCAAAGTGATTTGTGAGAAGGTAAACATTGGGCTGTTCGGAATGGAACCTTTGCCACTGTTCATAGTTCTAATGTTACACTTTGTTATTTCCATACTCTCGAAAGCATAAAAAAACGTAGTGTTATGTACCGTACAGTTCTTATTTATTCTATCGTCGTTCTCTAAAGTATATTGAGCAGTACTAGATTTTTCTGGTCTCCACAAACGGATAAGTTCTGTCTGACCTTTGAAACAAGTTTTAATGGCTCACTTAATCTGACCAATATAATTTTTGTCACAGCCCTCAACTTATTTTCTATGTTCCGGACTTTTCTTTTTCTAACATCTTGTATTTAGGGTTGCCTGACATTTGTTAAAGTCTCCTAGAATTTTCAAAGGCTACTTTCACATTCAACTTTTTAAAAATACCATAGGTAGATAGATAGATCTTTATTTGCTCCGGTTACATACAATGTACATATATAAACTCCGAGGAGTGTGGAACATGTCAGTAATAAATAACAACTAAATAACAAATCAAAGCTTTACATACACAATCAATATTATCACACGAGTAGTTTTAAGAC
>WOGO01002980.1:0-14963 GCA_015342085.1 Leptinotarsa defecta | reverse complement strand
ATTCAAGAAATTATTCCATATTACTACATGGGCTGAAAAGTCTCTGGCCTAACACATAGATGGCGCTTGTCTTATTGCCCTCTCCGCCTCTTCAGGTAGTATTAAACTTCAAAAGAAAGCTGTTGAAATTTCATGATATTATACTCATAAGTTTGTGAGTTATTGTGTTAAGAGTGACACTACTTTTGTTACTTTCAAAACAATGGATCAAAAACCATTTCGTGTTTTAATTTTACAGTATTTCTTGATGGGCAAAAATATGCCGTTCAAGCGAAGCAATGACTTGAAAAGTGTTATAAGGACTCCGTTCTATCAGAAACAAGAATTGAACGTTCGTTTGCTGACTTCAAACGTGGTCGTAGGGACACCGATGATGCAAAATGCAATGGACGTCCAAATGAGGCAGTAACACCAGAAAACACAAAATCGTTTTGAATGATCGAAAAATGAAGTGTCTTGAGTTAGCTGACATCGTAAAAATATCAAAAGAAAGTGTTGGCTTTATATTGCATGAGCATTTTACTGTGAGAAAGCTCTGTTCAAAATGGATGCCGCGCGAGCTCACTGTAGACCAAAAACAAGAACTTCTTGATCATTTTGAACAGTGTTTGGCCATAACAAACAACAGCCGGAATTTTTGCGTCGATATATGACAATGGATCTGTGTTTGTAGAGTAGGAAGGGTGAGTGTAAGCCCACAGCACTTAGGGCACATGTGACCCATTGCACATCCTCCCGAGGAGTTGTCCTTCTAGGTCATGGTCCATCCTGTCCTTCACAGGAAAGTAGAGAGGTCACTGAGAGACATCTCCTGTATATCAGCTGGTGTAGGCCAAGACTCGCCGAACACACACTCTCTTATTGACGATAACTCCGAGCACTCGCATAGGACATGTCTGACAGTTTCATCTTCTTGTTCACATATCCTGCACTAGCCCCATATTATGGAGGTGTTTCCTTAGTTGACAGTGGCTAGTCAGAAATCCTACTGTTAAGCGTAGATTTTTCCTGGTCATCGCCAGATATTCCTTCGGCGCCAGCTTGCCAGGGTCACCCAGGGTGATCCTGGTAAGACTGCATCCTTTGATCCCCTCCCATCTCTTTAGGGATTGAGCATGGGTGTCACGTTTGGCTACTTCCGCAATTGTCAAAGTTATTAGGCTGTAGGTGCCACTGGGTCCTGAAATTCTTAGTCCAGCCGCTTTCTTGGCTAAAGAGTCAGAGATGCGATTACCTTTACACCTGTCGTATCCTTTAACCCACCTCAGGATAATGTTATTATCTACCAAGGCTTTGGCTAAATCTTGGTGGCACTCTTCCTGAAGTCTTGTATCCTGTCAATGTATCTTGTTTCAAACCCATAAACACTTTTCTCCCAGTGGAGAAACTTATTGAAACAGTAGTACATGATCAATTGCTACAATATTTTTCTACAAATAAGCTCCTTTTCGGCAACCAATCAGGCTTTCGTGCGAAACTTCTCTGCAGCTTACGGTGTCTGAATGAAAACAATTAATCGATGATAATAAATACATAGTGGCAATATTCTTATATTTTAAACGGGCCTTTGAAACCATAGAAAGACATATATTAATGAAAAAATTGGAATATTATGGCCTCGAAGGCACTGTTGAAGTGGTTTGAAGCATACTTCAGCATTAGATTCCAAATGACTAAATATACTAATTCACTTTCAAACAAAATATTGAATAGTCAAGGAGTATATGATGGAATTGGCCGATACTTGATGAAAATCCTTAACTAACGTATTTCGCCTTCTTTCGGCTTCTTCGGGTGTGTCTTTACGAAGAAACAGGAATCTTGAAATCGAATAGCCAACAAAATTTCTTTACAACATTTCCCATTTCAGTTTATCTTCATTATTATTATTATTATTATTAGAGGAGATGACACACATATTCTATGTATTGGGGAAGTGGATGAAAACAGTAGTGCAAAATAAAATGTTTGAAGGGAACAAATTGAGCAATCTGATTTAGAAATGAAAATCGGTACAGAACTTATCTTACTGTTTCAATACAAAGTATGGTGTATTTTATAGTGCAGTAATCATAATAGCATTTTTTAACAGTAATACAGGGTGTTTCAAATTCGATCCACACTATTGGGATCTCGGAAACTATGAGAGATACGAAGATGGTTAAATTGGGGCAAAGTTGCACATTTACCTGACTAACAATATGCAGTTGGGAAAGTTCTGAAATTCCAAGGAAAATGGTTTTTATTTTTTTCTGGTTTCATATTTCAAAGGATTCGAAAATAAATTGCACTTCCACGTTTCCACTTTTTCCCTGCTACATAATGGTGTTTTCAGATTTGCTATCCGACATTTCGTCTTCCGGCCACCAACATCAACTTTATTTTTTCTTATGAGCGCTACATTGGATTCTTTCTGTTTTTAATAAAACCATATTTATCCTTTTCAATGATGTGTCATTAGTTATCATTCTTATTCGAAAAATTGGAGACATTGAAAAAAATTAATTTTTAACATAACAGGCTTTGACTTTGATATTTGTAAATTTGACTTTTAATTTGTTACACTCAATGACATTTTGTTATTGCTCAAGTCATTGAATTTTTGGCGAAAAATTGCTTTCACGATAGAAACAGTATTAGGACATCGAAAATGAATTTAAACTCGATCCCGAAAGATGACAACCACATCGAACTATGTTCAAGTTATTGGATCAAAATCTCACCGAGTTTGTTTCACAATAGGAGACTAAAAAATTTTTGATAAATGAGGCATGTATGAGGTAAGTTAGACATTATGTTCTTTTCAGTTACAATTAATAATTTGCAAATAAACATGAACCCGAAAAAATTTAGACATCAAATTTTCTCTGAAATGAATATTTGTCGTACAAGTGCTTAGAGACATCTCAAAAAAGCGATTTAAAATGTCACAAAATACACATATCTCAAAAATTGCATCCAGGTGATCCCGAAAGGTGATTAGAATTTTGTAATTGGCTAATAAGAAGACCTGATTTTCCCGTTTTCTTGAAAAATGTAATTTAAACAGATGAAAGCACTTTTCCGAATTGTGGGATATTTAACCGAAATAACGAACACATTTGGAGCATAAACAACCCCAGGCAGTTCCGTGAAATTCGATCTAAAGTGCAATTTAGTATTAACGTGTGAGCAGGAATTTACAAAGATATAATTTTTGGTTCTCATTTATTTGACGGATTTCTGAATGGAGAAACCTATCACCAGGTTTCTCGATGTCGATTTTAGAAGACTATTTGGATGATCTACCTCTGGCTAATTATAACAACATCTGGTTTCCACATAACGGTTCTCCACCTCACCCTACCAGACGAGTATCTAATTACCTGATTAAAAGGTTTGATGATAAATGGCTAGGAAATAATGAACCGGTGATGTGGCCAGCAAGTTCTCCAGACTCAAGTGTTATGGATATATTCTTATGGGGTATACTGAAAAATAGAGTTTATGGCAGAGGGAATATCAAAATATTGAGGACCTTCAACACAACATTGTTAGAGATTTCGGAAGATTGAGGAGGAAGGAAATTAATCGTACAGTGAATAATATTCAAAAAAGGGCACAGTTATGTTACCATGAACACTGTTAGCATTTTGAGCATATGCTTTGATTTACTTTTGTCTTTACATTTCAGTTAATTATTGTTATTTGTTCAATATTATATTTTCATTGATAAGGACACAATGTCTAATTAACCTGATACACACTTCATTTATCAAATTTTGAATGTTGATTCTGTCTGTGTATTTTTTCATTGGCTTTTCGAACGGACCAAACTCGGTGAGAGTTTAATCCAATAACTTGAACATAGTTCGATGTGGTTGTCGTCTTTCGAGATACAGGCTCAAATACATTTCCGATGTCCTAATACTGTTTCTATCGTATTTGCAATGAATTTGTATCATATCTCGTTTTTCTTCATTCATATAAGCCATTTTTCGCCAAAAATTCAATGACTTGTACAATAACAAAATGTCATTGAGTGTAACAATTCGAAGTTAAATTTAGAAATATCAAAGTCAAAGCCTATTATGATGAGAATTCATTATTTTCAATATCTTCAATTTTTCGAAAAGTTATGATAACTTATGATACGTCATTGAAAAGATAAAATCTGGTTCTATTCAAAATAGAAAAAATCCAATGTAGCGCACATAATAAAAAATAAAGTTGATGATGGTGGCCGGAAAACGAAACGTCGGATAGCAAATCTGAAAATACCATTATGTAGCAGAGAAAAATTGGCAATGTTGAAGTACAATTTATTCTCGAATCCTTCGAAAAATAAAACAAAAAAATAAAAACCATTTTCCGAAATTTCTGTTTTTTACGGATATCTCCGATTACACTCTGAATTTCAGAACTTTCTCAACGGCATATTGTTAGTCAGGTAAATGTGCAACTTTGTCCCAATTTAGGTAACCATCTTCGCATCTGTCATAGTTTCCGAGATCCTAATGGTGAGGATCGAATTTGAAACACTCATTATAATCAACATTACTGTGATGTGATATAAATCCACAGTAAATAAAAATTTTTCTAGAGTTATCGCACTCAAAGCAGCCCGATGATTTTCCTGGGATGGAAGTTTGTTTTGAGTGAAACTAAAAATAGAATACAAATACATTTTAATATCAATTATATATTTCACTAGATATAATATTCCTATGTATGTATATTTACGTGTGTATGATAAAATAAATTAAGTATTATAATGGTATAGCAACATTCATTATATGTATTTCATAGTATGTAGAAAGATAATAATATCGAGTAGAGAATATATCATATTTTCCGAAAAAACGTGTACTCGTACAAAATACTGACGGCATAAACATTCAAATGTGTATGCTACGTATATATTTTTATAGATATTAAAATATATATGGGGATGGGGAAACATGATCAGGAAATGTTACACTCACTTTTAATTCTTATTATACATCCTCACGATAACAATCAATATACAACTTACGTCCAAAAAGTTCCCAAAATATACATTTCTCGTGCCCAACATGTCTGAATCAGAAAATAGCTCGACAGTCAATACCAATATTCAATATCAATTTCAAAAAAGTTATTGTGACACTCAGAACCCACAACGATAGACAGTTTTTCATTTTTGAACCCACACGTAATTTGAAATAATATTTTTTGTCTATTTTCTCCTGATTACACATTTGAAGTCAAAATTTGTCGATCAAATCCATTTTTTGGAATGCCAATGCCAAAAAATCAATTATTTCGATTGCATCAAATACAGAAAAAATTCTCGACAAACCTACTTCGTACGTCTTTAAAAAAATCGTAGCTTCGCTTTTTTATAAAAATACATTTCTGCATTGACATAATATGATAAATTTTCTAAAAGAAGATGTAAAAATTTTAAATATTAGTAAATCGAGTAGAGGTGTTCATTTCAGATACAAACCTGAACAACAAAACCAATATGAAACAATTATTTTGCAAAATGAAATTTCAGAATCAAACAAAATTCACTTTCATCTTCTTATTGTGTTCCTGAAATATTCGTGATTAAAATTACAATACAGGAAATTTTCCAACGCAATGAGTAATTGAAATATAAACTACAAAGGAGAAGAATTCATACAGTTTATGAAAATGAAGCAGGTAATAACAAAATAGACACTATCGAGTATATTTGGAACAATTTGGAAGTGAGACGCTGGTTTATCCCAAACAGGTACTGGAAAGACTAGAAAATAGAAAAGGTAAATATGATAAAGTGGTAATAATAGATCAAAATTAAACATACTTCAATAGAAGTCCGAAAATATCTAGTAAGATTTCATCAGCATACCATTTTACGAGTGTTTATGATGAGCGAAATAATCGTTAATTTTTTGACATTAGTGATTATTGAAGAAGCGTGTTTCACAGATCTGATCGTCAAATGTTGACTTTAGATTCACAGAGGAAAGTATAAAAGTTGGATTTTCTTTTATGTTTTGGATTTTGGATATACTGAAATATCATTCAAAGATGTTTGCCTCCTTTATAATTTCCTTAAATTTATTACCGCCATATTCATATTTCCAGATCAGCCAATTTAAATAAGATGAACTGAGATGTTTATCATAAAATTATTCGACTTTTTGAACTTTTTTCCGAGTCAGCTAACAATCGTCCTGGACATAAAAAGGAACCAGTTTTGACATTTACTCATGGAGATACATACCATGAACATATATAAAATATATTTCACATCAAGAACACGTTCTGTGGAACTTTCGAATATCGATAAAATTAATTGTAAATATTAATTGAAAAATATCTCCTGCAAAAATATCTATTTTAGTATACTTTAAGCAAAATTCCTTCAATAAAGAGTAAAGGCCATATTGATTCAATATTTCAGATTAGAAACAATATTTAATAACATTTCTCAGACTTTTTCCAAACACCCCACTAATCTGAAACCAGATGGACACTCGAGAATTTTTATAGATTCCATTTGAGATTATCGTGACGCATTTTAAAAATATTTCTGATAGGAAAATATATGAATTTCTAAACTGTATCCGATATACAAAGTGTGAGGGTACCTCACCAATAATATCAGTTTATTTTGACAAATATTAACAAAGACTGCTCAAAATCCAGACATATTATACGCATCACTATTTTCAATAATATTCAAATTGTGAATTATATCAGTTGGTTCAATTATCTTGATAAAATATTATTAATTCAATGAATAACTCAAAATGTCAACAATTTTATCAGTATGTACTAAAATAATTATTTTATATTTCATAGAATACTACCTTAGCAAGGTAACCTTGAAAACTGTAAAATATAATATACAGTTTGTTGAATGATGAAGTTTTGTGATATCGAGTAATTTAATATGGCCGCATGAAACAAAATTGTTGTCTATGAAAATCATTGGAAATCATTTTCATTTCTGAACAATTTTTGGAAATTTAAATCAAGACTTCTTCAGGATTGCCTCTCATAAGAAAAGGAATGCTAAAGGGATATTCAAGTGAATAGCATGTCTAATTTGAACATTTATATACTGATTTATTTTCTCTTAATCATTTTCGGGTCATTGAGAGAAACATTTTTCAAGTAATTACATTCTGATAGTTTCAATATTTATATTTTTTCTGGTGTTTTAATTATTAACCAATTATTTCAGATCTTCCCAACTTATATATCTCTGTGTATTGGTTTGTATAGAAGGATTAGAAGAATAAAAATTTCGTGGTTTATTTTGAGACTTGAATCCCAAAATGTTACCTAACTGAATGCTCAAATGGACCGTTCTTCTTCCATTCATATGGAGAATACACATCTGAAAATAAGAATAAAAGTTTTTCCATTTTTTTCAGGATGCATCAAAGAACATGTCAAACAAACTAAAATAATTTCATACCTTTGTTAATATTGTCAAATAAACGTTAATACTTCTGAAATAGTAACTTATATTGCTGATTGCGTTAAGGAAAAACAATTTACTACAAATGCTAAACCCTGACGATAACTACGTCTAGATACCCATACCTATATCAAAACGTAGGTAATATAAACAAACAAAAACCATTGATACGATACAAACATGCACTAAACATCAAATGAAGGTACAACAAAAATTGCACACCCTGAAGTAGAGAAAATTTCACCAACGACAGACCCAGTACACATTTCGAATATTATTGCTATCGATTTCCCAGAGTTCTTGGTGATATGAGCGAAGATAATTTCTGACTAATTTGTGAATTGATCCAATTTTCTCAAATTCAGAACTGCATATGAGTGCGGTTGTGGAAAAACCAATCCCTGATAGTTTTTAGGCGGACAGACTGCCACATATAGTTGATTTGAGATTAAATGACGTTACTTTATTTATATTAATTCACAGACAATCATTTTAGAAGCCAAAAAAAAATTCACAACTTTTCAAATTCAAATCAGTTTTTACATATTAAACTCAATATAAGTTTCACAAAAAGGGTGATTCAAATATCACAGAGAACCTTTTAGATGAAATGTTTTTACTAAAACCCATGTATGTGTTTTCTAGATCTTCAGTCTTTCAGTAATAAAGTAATAATCATGTAAAAGCTTCCGAGCACTCAACTTCATCATACAAAAGTAAATTGTATACACGCTTTTATCTATTCAGATTTTATATATTCTGTTCACTGGTTAGTTTATCAACTTCTCCTGAGGAATGTGAAGAAAGAAAAATAGTATAATTTAGATTAGTTTCTTGTGGCTGCGAAACTTGGAGACTGAGAAGTGGTACATAGAAATATATAAATGAAGAATGATGTAACGCAGAAATAGAAGGGAAAGCAATAAAAACTAGAAATGCTGTAGGACGAAAATAATGAGCTGTTAAGAATATTAGAGTGCTTCGAAAAAAAGTAGAAGATGGAGCAACAATATACAAGTATAAAAATAAAAGATTAACAGAGAACAAAATACAGAAAAAAAGTGTCTAATTGAATGTGAATTGATTTCAGAAAAGTATATTGTACCATTTAAAATAATATGTGTAACATCAAGACCTGACCCTGCAAGGCATGTAGAAGTAAATAAATTGACGTTATTTAATCTCAAGGCTTCTGAACAATTCAATAACGAAGAAGATGGATTCATCATCATGAAATCGAGATCATCAAATACTAAATGTTATACGATTTTACTTCAAACTCGACTAGTGTCCTTCACCTTGCCGAGATAAAACTACCAAGGATGGGAATATCACTTCCTAACTCTACAGAGGATGATATTTAATAAGAAATAGAAGTTTATTATTATTATTGGTCAGCGAGAATAATACTTAGATAACATTAACGTTGCTATGCAGTATAAATTTACTTATATATCGTATAAAAATGTCAAAGTAGGTGGTAATTTTGTGTTTTGTTTCTGAGGAGCTGGTAATATGAATAAAATTATCACCGCATAACAAATACTTTTAGTAACTTTGACACTTTGGCACCAGAATTGCAATAATATAAATTTTTAGAATGCTCTATATGTAGTCGATGTTTGCAATGTTCCCCAATATATAGTTATTGTTTGTTGCCAAGCTGTAACTGTTGAAGGACTTCATCAAAGTAAGCGATTATCTAAGATCTTACAATCGACAGAAGCAATTTTTCAGCGTTTTACTATTTTCTTGAAGATGAATTATTCGATATAGTATACGTGTTAATATATTGTGATAGAAATGTATCTAAATATTTTTTCTATGACTTCAACTGGAAAAATATTACTCAGGCGTTCAGTCAATCATAAATTGTTTTTGATTTGAAAACTTTAGAGCTGCTGGTTTGCATTTAAATTTCAAGGGACACTATTCCCAATGATATTTTAAAAAGTGTCCAATTGTTTTTCGTAAGCAAATATAAATCAATTCTTATTTTAGAGAAGACTTGAATAATTTTTTATTCCGAAATAACATTTAAGTCAGTCTTACGAATCACAGTGAAGCTTTGATATGATCGAATTATTGTGCTCTGTTAATTACAGGGTGAGACAAAAAACGATACTTAAACGCGCCTGAGATGTCTCCGTTTCATTGAAATTTTCAAACGAAAACATCTTTTTCCTAATACAATGGTATAATAAACTCAAAAGTGCTTACACTGCGCATTAACTCATTTTCCTTAGGTCTGAAAACACTGTCGAATCATTCCTACTTCCGAGTATATTTCTGATTCTCCACCATCCATAAATATCTAGTTTTTTGTCCGACTGTATAAATGTCATCCACAACCATAGGCTGGTCAGTTTTCTGTGGTAACCTTTCAATTTGGAATGCAAGATCTTTGAAAAACAATAATTACACTGAATAAAAAAATTGTTCTTGAACAAAAACCAAATAGTGCATTATTCAAGTTGCATTTTTTCTCTGAAATCAGCGATGATCAACTAAACTTAAATGTAAAAAGTAAAAAACAAATAGTTTACACGGGTGATTCAATATAGTGACAAAGTACGAACACAAACCTGAAGAGTTTTGATTTTCAACCCAATTTTGAATTACTCTAAAATTTTCTGTATTATTTAGTAGCATGGCTGATTCCAGTGAGATTTTTTGAACGAACCAACAGCAATAAAGCATCAATTTTTCAAATTGAAATTTTGAGAAAGAGGAAAACTTTCAACTTGCACACATTAATGTACAGAATGTATTTTTTGTATGGAGTGCTACATCGGAAAATGTGGAAGTCACAAAATTGAATTAAATAAAAAAAAGTTTCATGGTTTTTGGAGAAAATGTAGAATCTATAATATTTCTGGGATATTTATCATATTTTCTATTTTCTTCTTCTCAACCAGACCAGAAAAAATGTATAATTCAAGATAGATAGAATCTTATGAGGTTCTATAGAATTATAAATCAATTAAAGAAATTTAGTTTTCTATATTTGCTACGTATTCACAATAAAATTAATCCCATAAGTTGCAAATGAAAGTTTTAGTATTTAGAAATTGAAGCAAAGTAATTCTATTTTTCTCATTAGCACCAAACAGACTAGTGATATTGAGGATTTCACAAAATCATTTCATCGTGCTATAAGAATGAAACTCTTCTTCATTTAAGTCGACTTTGTACCACCCAAATTTTCTAGGTTAGCAATATTATTACTATCAAAATACATCCTGTAGAATGACTTTCAACATTTGCTACTAAATATCAATTTTGTTATATAGTAAATATATTTATTATTAATGCTGAGCGATTTTTGACAGCTAGGGGTCGTAAGTCATCTGCATACGTTAAAATCCTCTACTCTACGCTTATTTTATAATATAAAGTAGATAAATAGATTATAGATTTTACAATATCTAGTTATCGTTTCTTTATTGCTTTGAGTTACATTAGAAGACAAAATTTGGTTAGCGATCACGGGCTGTGTATTCGACAAAAAAAATGTAAGATTTGACTGCGATACGCTCAACTTAAAGAACGGATAGAGGGAGCCACATATGAGTATAAATTATCTGGCTCACATAACGAAATAGTCAATTGTTTTTGACGGCACAGAGCCAAAATTTCAAAGCCGACCTTAATCTTTTCTTAGTTACCGGTCATTTAAAAGTAGATATCTCGTTTTGCCTGAACTGAATGGGGCATGCAAACTCAGGAACAATTCTACAGGGTGATTAAGTGACAGATGAGCTACTGACAGGCTTGATTTCGGCTCTTATGACGAGATGAAAACGAGCAGCTGAGCTTTGAAATCGGTAAACTATTTTAACGATATCAAGTGTTGAAAAGAGTGTCACAGATATGTCCTCCAGAAGTATTTTGTTGAAAAAAAATCGTTCAGTCAAGCTTCATATAAATACATGCTCAACACCACTTCCAAATTCCAGTTTCCTCCGTATACAAAGAGATGAAATTCAAAATTACATTCAGGTGTAAAAAAATTAAATTCGAAAATATCACAGAATAAAGTGGAAACTACATTAAATTACGCAAGAAACAGTTAATTCAATGGGAATAGTCACACTAATCTTATCGAAAATTATCATTCTTCTAAAGTCAGTGCTTTTGTATACAATTTATGATTCTGATAAGCTCACCCGCTATAAAATAAACAAACTATAATAATTTCAGTATGGTAATCTAGTGTATTTGAGAATGGTGCTCTACTGTATGCAACGGTAAGCAATGAAACACGGCTCTATGGTTTCGAGATTACCAAGATTGGTTCAAAATGAGTTTTGAGGTTAGTTTTCCCAACTTTTAACTATTTGTATTCTAAACTACTGTTTTTTTTTCGTATACGAAAGACCTAGAACTTTGCGGCGCAACTGGACTAACCTTTACATCTGGCATATCAGTGAATACTCGAAAAACAAGTTTTTTTTTGATAAACCTTTGCATTCAACTCAACGCAAGTTGAGAGAAAACAATTTTCTAACGATCGTTTCAACAGTTACTTGTTCGTTTGATGATCTATTTATTTTGTAAAAATTCATATTGAATATAGGATAAAGAAAATAACGTTTTTCTGATTTCGGTTTGTTAAAACAAACAAAAAACTTTGCAAAAATTAGATAAAAGTTATTTTCTTCATCCTATATTCACTTCACATGAATATTGTTATCCACTTTCAACTTTTGTGTGCAATAATGAAAAAGATAGAAACAGTGAATGTTTGGTTAAAAACTTGACAACACTACATTGTTGTAAGAAATCTTGCAGGAGGATGATATCCTTAACACGCTGTAGAATTTTTCGCTTCCGCTTTGTTACAAAATAAGTCTTGAAGATAGTTTCCAACAACCCTATTAAATCTCGTATCAGCTCGAACCTGCGACCCTAAGCTTACGTCTTTTACAGGAGGCTACAAAAAGATATACCTTAATTATATAAATATTTTTCTTCACTTATATAAATACTGTTTTGTTCTAAAAACATCTATATGTACTTCTCTTAATCTATTCAAAAAACCTTCATATATAATAAATATGAAATATAGATATTATTACTTAAATATTGTAGTTAGGCCTGTATACTAAGTGTTAAAAATATGTTAATATACAGTGTGATTTGCAAGTTTATGTCGCAGTCAGGCCCGCGAAGCAGCTTCTCATGATGAAAATGCGGATAAATACGTATTTAAGTGGCAGATACTGGTGTGGAGAGGGGTATCTGGAAAAAATTGCCCACAGGTATAGATCGCGGTTCTGTTAACACTTTCATGTGCAAAAGTACCCCATTCAGTTGTTTTCCACTAGCAAAACACTGAACCCGCAGTTGTAGAAAGAATTCATCAACATTAGAGTGAAAAACATGTTTTTTTTTCAATATTAGTATAATAGGAGTTTCTAAAGAAACTGTTTTCAATTTTTCTAGTAGTATGTTATTTTTTCAATAAAATTTGGTGTTGAGTAAGTACCGTGCCACATAAACAGAAGAAACCTCAAGTATTTTACTTTTTCTAACTTGGACCAACAACAAAGTGTTTTTTTGTGTCACATACCTCGCAAAAGTATCAAATAATGTTTTATGATGATTTTTTTGAAATAAAACTAAACGAGTGAGAAATGCAATGCAACTTCGAGCTATTTTACCTTTATTTTTTATAAGGTATTCATATTTCAGTTTGTGCCGGCTTTTATTACATCCATCTCCTTAACCGTGTTGTTGAAAATATATTGCATTTATCACTCTCAACTTAAAATTACTGGCATCACTATGCACTAAGTGAAAATCGATATCCCTTGAATTTTATGCAACTTGGATCTGACACGTCATTGTCACAAGAAAAGTGTACTTTACAGTTGTTTATTTGCTTATAGTCATAGTTACTTAACTTAAAATCGGCCTCTAGAAATTCACTACACCACACAAAATCATATCTTTTCGAATCACTCATTTTCATACTTTTATTTCACATAAAAAATCGGTGTCATATTTGATAATTTTGATTATATCATAAATACACCAGACCATAGATCGCAGATTCCATCATCCCGTCTGTTTATTTCTTTGTCATAATATTCGAATACTTCATTTTATCTCATAGCTACCTTGAATTATTTCAGATAACCGACTGTATCAGATTTATCGACCATGAGCTCGTGTGGCATAATACGGATTTCGTAGAGAAACAATTCAAAATTGATTTTTTTCCATGTCAGCCACTCAATAAATACTGAACATTTTCAAGTTTTGAAAAAGAAATCGGTATTAGCCATGTCACTCAATTTTGAAATTATAATATAAATTTTGAGATTTTCGTTCCTTTTTAGAAGCACGCTGTATTTATGATCATCTACAAACTAACAGTGATGAATTCCTTCGAACTGAGAAAGAAATCTAGGGTGCTTCTGCCTGAAAGTAGATGGGATCCACGGGATAAATTCTTTTGTAAGTGAATTTGAAGGTGTCCGAAAAAAATCGAGGTTCTGATATGCAACATTTCCTTCACTTTTATCCAAAACCAGAATACTATCGTAATGAAAATGAACATGATTTCCAAATGGTTATAAAATGATTTCGGGCGGGAAGACTTTTAATAAAACCATCGGTTGCTGCAGCACCTTCTAAAAGTCGTGCCCAATATCAAAACGGCGTTGCTAAACTTTTCCTATCTGTAAATTTCCTACCTAAACTTTATCAATCCATCTATATTCGCCGTTCTGTGACCCGAAAATACTTACTCTCCTCTAGCGTTCAACCTTATTGAGCATATTATATTATTATTATTACACTTATACAGTTCAAGAAAATAGGAAGCAGTTACTAAAAGCACTCTAGAAGAAACAAAAACACTATTGAAAATATCTGGAGCAATAGGCTACAGTTTGTCAACTCAAAACTCCATATCCCCGTTCTTCAAATTTTGAGAAAATGCCTACACAAATACATACAACTTCAACTTTTCCCAATGCTCATCGTGTAGAGGAATATACTGACCAGTATCACATATAGAATCTTGTTTCTTGGGTAGAGGATAAACATTTTTTAGTATATGTGGATTAATTTCCATTTTTCATACTATCTACTCGAAGAATTATTCTGCCAAGAACGACACAAATAAATATGGTTCAAATTTTTTATCAGGTAGGTAGTATATATTAATAGCACTTTTAACATTTCGGACAGGGAGGCACCCCTAACACTCTACTCCAAGCAAAAAAGAAGTTAAAATTTGAATTGGTTATCCCATATGGCATCACTAACGATAAACATTTGGTAGAGCTATTTGGACCCTCATAAAAAATAATAAGTATTTCTATAAAAATTTTTGGCTGACAATGTCAAGTGGGAAAATTCTGAATGATATTCGAATTACTAGATCTTTTATTTTCTTTATCATATTTTAGTAGATACGTGTAAATTTTGCTAAGACTATCAATATCAGTTCGTTTATTCATTGAATGTTGTTCGTTATTGATATGTATCATTTCCAAAAATATTC
>WOGO01002979.1:0-14966 GCA_015342085.1 Leptinotarsa defecta | reverse complement strand
ACATAATTCTTTCATGAAATTATTACTTATGTCACGAATGAGTTAGATATACTTATATGTCATCGATGACATAAAGGAGTGTTGTTGAGATCTGTTTTCAAGGTTTGTTTCCTGTCAAGTCATTAGCTCAATAGTTTTACATTTCATTTTTATTCATTCTACTGTTGTAGATAATTTGTGATTTGAAGTGGTTCTGTTAATCAGTCAATCATCTCTATGATTGAGGAAACCTTCGTATCAATTTTTCATTTCATACAAAAAGATATTTCTCTCATTTTCATTTTTCCCAACTAACTATTCATCTGAATGCTATGGTATTGAGTGAGTTCCAAGTTCAATAACCGTTTGTGATGAAATTTGCAATTGTCATACTCATCGATTTGACTATACTGATGATTTTAATAGGAGCATATTTGATTTTGGTAGTCTGAACGTTTACATTTTTTTGTCTAGACAGAAATATTTCAATATCAATCAAATTATAGAAGTGATAGAGAAAAGTGTTCTTGAAATTTGTGTATTGTAAATTACGTTTCGGTCAGAGAAAGAATCGCTCAAAGAGCCATCAAAAGAAGAAGTAGCGCATATTTTGTGCAAATGATTCTTCTATGCTCGTTAATCATTTGGAAAATTTTTCTTCTCCTTTCTTGATCAATATACAGTTTTGGGCAAGAGCCAGAAGTTGGCTTGTATTCCGGTGTAGGATAGATCAGGAGTATATAAGCTGACTTGTGGCTCTTGCCCAAAACTATATATTGGTCAAACAGGGAGAACATTTCCACAAAGAATTGAAGAGCAATTCCACATTTGAAAACCACCTTTCAGTAGAAGGAAATGAGTCCAATTATGAATATGACGTGTTACATTCAGAAGAGAAAAGTTTCAAACTCTACTAAAATATTTAGAAATCAATGGATTCAAGAATTCCGGAATACGAATACATTGAAGAAGTTGGGCTAAAGTGGTTTCCAGAAGAATTCAAAAAACATTCACAACTACAATAAATTGATAACTTTGATAACAGCACTCCTGTTCAATGTACTCTCGACTATATCGACTCATCAAGAATGATTTACCATAAGTACGCACCATAGTGATTGTTTAAGATCAAGTGGAACAGCAATAAATTGTGAAAATTGAATGAATTCTTTGGAGGATGAACTTCGCCCTTCATTTTCATGTGGAAAATTGTGATACTTTTAATTTTTTTGACGTGAAATTGCAGCATAGGAATAATGAAGACGTTTATCATCATTGTTATCATTGTTATCATATGTTTTATATTAAATACATTATGATTCCAGATGGGTAATTCTTTTTGATGCGGTAAGATGATAGAAACGTCAAGAAAACAAAGAAGAAGAATACTGAAATCTACTGAAAACAAAAACAACTCCATCAAATTAATGAAACTTGTAAATTATAATACATCCACTTACCGGTTGCTGGACTCATGAGATGATTCGACATTTGAATTTAGTGATCTTCCGCACTGAATTTGAGTTGTTTTGATCTACTCGATCCAACCTTGATCTTGTTATCCATCGTGATAGTTTATTTCTAATAAAATAATGAGACTCGTTTCTTGTTTTTCACACTATATTCAATTGCTCACAATACATGTTATCTTCTTAATCTGTTAAAGGAAAAAGGACGAAGGTTTTTTACCGGACTGTTATTCCTACCTAACTCATCATTCTTCTTCTTTTATTTTATTCTAGATTGCTACCACATAAGAACTACAAAACAGTCGACATCCACCAATTATTCGCTCATACTAGAGTACGAGAAAATAATTGCAATCGAGTAATACATCTCAGTAGATCTCATCAAGTGTTGTCCCAATGAGTACTGTGATAGGTCTACTGAATTTAATCTACAGAACAGGATCCATTCTGGTTCAGTGCGGAAAGAGTATCCTCTTTAGTGACGAGAAATTGTGACCAATTTACGCATGAAACAGAAACCAGTGGAATCAATATACCCTCTGAAGTAGTGGTGAAATTAGAGGATACAGTAATCGAATAGGCTCCCATCAGTACAGTGTTGATAAGAGCTTCAGATGCATGAACGCCTTTTTTTTGTTTTTATCGATTTGAAATCGATAGAGAACCGCTTAGTTGATAAGATGGGGTGGAAAATATACTTGACAAAATCATCAATATGGAAGTAATGAAAATTCTACACTCAATCTGATGTAACTGAAATTACATACCTAGTTTTTGAGCATATGAAATTCAATTATGAAAAACTGTTCCGTTTTTTCACGATAAGCAAGTTGAGAATTCTTTCTCCACCTATATTCTCAACATTTCTTGATTATACATATTTTGTTACCTAATTTCTCAACTATTTGATCAAAATGACTCTGTTTGAAAACGGCCAGAAAAATGAAACCAAAAGCAATTTGGCTCACGGATAAACTTCATTAAATGATGTTAAATATGAGAGAACTAATAATCCGCATCAATGAGTTACTGTATCAACACTGGAAATCGAAGTCAATTACGCTATAAAAATATTAAAAGACAGCTTGTATGGACTCCAAATCAGGCAATAATTGTAACATATACTATACTACTGAACATCATCAAAAAACAACAAATACCCAAAAATGATTCAAACGCAGTGAACGATAATTTTGTCTTCAGTTGTGAAACTAATATTACTTCTGATCATGAATTCTTAGTTCACGAAAAACTGTTGTAAATCAAGACTTCAGATTCGGCCCCTGATGATATAAACATAATTATAATATTACACCGCTGTTTTTTAATTCTGCCCATCATTACTCATGTGTTCAATTATTGTATGAATTAATATATACTTAACAATATGAACCACTTTCATAAATATATGGAAGCATTCAAATGTGATTCCGTCACCTAGCCTGATATAGAAAACGTCTTATACTCAACACCCACTCTGTGCATTTTGGAAAGCACTCGGAAATATAATCTGTCAACAAATATGATGGCAAATAGTTTTTACCTAAAGCAGTATGTATTGCTCTGCTACTAAATGTTGATGACACAACTAACTCATGAAAAAATGTGTATTCTCATACTTTTGGACTATACAAAGGCATTTCATCGAATCAATCACCTCTTACTAATTGCTATATGAGTCACATCGTTGAGAATCCGTAGAAATTACATTTTTTCAAATCGTTGAAAGAGGTGTGAAAGAATGGGATTTATTCTCAATCATGCTGATGTTAGTGACCTATGTGACATTAAAAGAATATTAAAAAAAAACAATGAAAATCTTGAAGTAATTGAACAATGAATAATGAACTGAATGAACCAGTTACAATTTGTCCATATTCATTCCGACTGTGAGGTACCTCATTACCAAGACAAAGAAGAAAAAAATGAAAACTAAAATGATGAAATACGAACAGTAGAATTTGATAACAAAAGTATGATATAAAAATTTGAAATTGCCGAAAAGGAAACAAGTAAAAATAATCTGATAATTCGTTCCAGAAGGAGAAAAAGAACGACTACATAAAAAATATACTGACTGAAAATTTGAAAATTGACTCACCGGACAACGACAATGATGAAATCTACCGAATAAGGTCGCAATCGGAAGGTGCATCTTCAAAACCGGTAACACTCGAGATAGAACGGACTACTATAGAGCAAGAAATATTCCGGAACATAAGAAAATTATAAAAACTGTATTATTCATCACTAATATCCTATCAAGAAAGTCTCAAACAAAAACCCAGTGGTTCTCAACGACAGAATATTCACAAAATCAGATCAGGCAATGAATCTGGTAAACCTAATTAGTGAAAATAAACTAGTCAATTACAGGATAATGTATAAGAATGGTTACAACAATGAGAAATTGAACTATGTAAGTGTGCAAGTGTGGAACTTTCAATTGAAAAATGGTTCCTTGTATAAGACAATACCAATACGAGCAAATAGCCACTATCAAAATGAGCAATATTCACAATTATGATAAGGATATAGAAATTTTCAGCTCATTCCACAATGGGAGAATATTGTATGGAGAGAATATAATGAAAAGTAGACCAAAACCATACACTTTGATATCATATACCTTCTATTGCTTGTTATATTTTAAATTTTTAATAAGTGACTGATTATTTTTATTCAATTGGAATTTTATATGATAGTGACTATTTTTATGCATTTATCAAATGTTATTGATTCAATTCAATTCATATTTATATAAACACGCTTTGTTAACAAGATGCTAAAAAGCTTAGCTTTTATAATGAAATTTTCGGGTGAATTTTGTCGAAGGCTTTTTGTGTATCCATATAAACAATAGCTACTAATGTAAGAGTATCAAGCTTTTGGTACACATTTCAAATGGTAATGTTCATCTGAAAATGTGTATCAACAGGAATTAACGGACTGAGAGAGCAAAAACTGCAACAAAGGAACACGTGGAACTCCATAAACCATGACGTTGAGAAGTATCGCATTATTATGTATTATAGAGGCAACTGGGCACGAAATATACTTTCGCAGCTGCTCATAAATTATGGAGATATATAGAGATATATTTTCATTCGAGGATATGCTTTTCTGGAATAAATTTTTAATGGGTTCCGTATACGGTTAGTAAGTAATATGGATGTTGTACTTCAAAAGTGAAAAAAATCAAGTAGATAAGAATTTGACCTCATTTTCGCGAGGTGATTATTGCAACAATATAATCATTTCTTTATCGAATTCTACATTTGAAACCGTTTAAAAACAACACAACAAAATAGTTATAAACGATAAAGCAATTTATCAATCAGTCAGATTGTGAAAGGTTATATATCCAATAAAAGTAGCAAATATCGAGCCCTCCACAAAAAATATCTCTCAAAGGATATATTTTTCCTCATCATCGGTCGGTAGCCGAGCGGTTCGATGTGGGTGTTTTGTTCACTCAGTCAGTCGGCCGATGGGTGAGTCGATGGTTTAGGCCCCAGGCTGAACGGTCGATTTTCACTTGCTATCATCCAACCCGTGTTAGGAATCACACCTTAAAATGTAAGACCTCGTTAGTTCTCAGCTTGCACAAGTTTCGACTTCTGAGGGTTGTCGTTCGTAGGGGTGCGATAGCTGGTGAATGGAAAACACATATTTCAAACCGTGAACATATATGTTTTTTAAACATATAATTATTGATGTTAGTAATGAAAACTCATAATAGTTGAATCATTGAGCTTGGAAGTTACCTGCTTTCGGAATGATTGGGAGATGATTAGGACTACTCCTTACAAGCTGTGTTAATGTTTTTATATGCATCTTCAGCAATCATCACCTTGCATAATGAAGATCAATCTATCGATTCCTAGTACACTGTTGTTGTCCTATTGTTATCTACTACCTAATGGATACCTGATGTTTACCTGAGAATTATTACTCGCATAATGGGGGTCAATCAATCAGTTAATTCCTAGTGATCCATCATTGTTTTATTATTTCCAACTTACCGGCAGATATCTATTCTTCACCCTATTCTTTCTACCTTTAATTACGGACTACTATGAACAAGAAGCTATTAGGAATGAGACCTTCATCGCCGTTAGTAGAGGTGAAGGTGAGTAATAAGTTGCTTATTAAGTTACTCCTCATGTATCTTATGATAAGTAGCATCATCATCTTCTGATGATGCTAACTGTACGAAAGAAGGTCTCGAGAAGGAACTGGGCATCGTCAAAAAAGATCTGCGATGGAATGGTTACCCCAAAATGATGGCAGAACGGACTTTGGCTGAAAGACAGAAAGAAGGAAAGCAGTCACAACCAGTGCTTGTCTTTTCCTACGTAAGAGGATTTTCGGAAAAAATAAGAAGAATTGGATCCAAGTACAACATAAGAACCTGCTTCAGATCTGGAAACACCATACGTAGAAGTCTCACAAAAAACAGTACGCGTACAGCGATTCTAAGAATTGCATTTACCAGATACCCTGTGAGTGCAGCAAATCCTTTATTGGTGAAACTAAGAGGCCATTAAAAGTCCTCATTACTGAGCACAAGAAAAACACACAGCGAGAAAAAATCAGGAAATCATGAATAGCAGAGCATGTTTAGACTTATCAATATAACATCAAATGATTTCAAGCTGAGATCATCCACAAGAAGAAACACTAGTTTGAGAAGAATTTCCAAGAAGCTGCATATACTATATTGTCCAATGACGCATTCAGCCAAGCTAGCGTAGATATGTATAACAAATGGAAACCTATAATTAAGCGGAAAAATGGTCTAGTCCGGTCAAACCGGTGAAGCGAAGATAGGCAAGAGGGGTGAAAGCGTTAGTTATGTGAAGAGATTTTGCAGACTATCCAAGGAAATGCAGTGCTTGCAGATTCCCACCCCGAATCCAGAAACGATTATCATCGTAACTTTTTACTCATTCATTTTGCAGATCTCGATGTGAGAAGTTCTCTAGAAATTTATATTGTAATTTTGAATAAAATGAATTGTTTTTAAAAACGGTTTTCGACTTCAAAGTTACTTAACTCGTTCGAATGATCTGTGAATAGCAACTCTCGGAGAAATAATCCAGTCATGATCTGAAGTCGATTGTGGGTACTAACAATCGAAACGTAGTGAAGTAATTCAGTTTGACATGTTATTGACTTTTCATTTCATTTGATTTTTCATATATACTTTTCCTCATTTTCATTTCTTCATTCCGTTTCACTCTGCGATTATTTATACCTTTCATCTTGAGTATTTCATTTCATTCATTTCATTGTTTTTTTTTCATTTGACGTTTATTGTTCCAGCTATTCAATCTGATTTTATTTGTTCTTTCATTAACTTTGATTCATATCAGAATCACATATGACAATGGAAGTTCGAACTTTGAAGATTCTATTTAACCTAATTCAACTACCTGGATTGAGAATATATAAAATTTTGATTTAATTGAAAGGTAGAACCTTTTAGTCAGGATGAATCTTATTTTGGATGGGTAGACCGTTTACCGTTCGTCTCACTAGTGTCATTAGTTCTATGATTTATTGATTCAAATACAATAAGATCTTGTTTCAATTTTGAAATGAAACTCGTTGTATTGAATACCAGTTGTTATTTATTTTTTCCTTCATCACCCATTGCCGTACGGTTCATAAATACATCGGATGAAATTTCTATAGGGGTTTGCAGTTCTAATCCGTCATTTCATCTCCACCACTCAAATCCACTCAGATGTATAATGAATTCAAATCCATTTATTCTCTGAGACTCGATTTGGTTATTCAAATCGCACAATGCTTTCCTTTCCCTTCAAGAGAAGTTGAAGCACTTGAAACTTTCTTGGAGAAATTATATGATAGGTTGAATTCATTTTGATGTGATATCGAAAAACCTGAATGAAGTGTTTTATTTGAACAACGGAATATTTTCAGCAGAAAAATTTCATTTTTGGTTTGTGTTTGGAATGAAGTTCCTATTCAGAAATATAATCACAAAATTGTCTCTATAGAGAAAGTAGGTCTTACACAATTAGGTGCTACGGTACTCCTAAATCATGTCCGAATTTTTACAGATTTCATATCATCCATGGGAAAATTCCACCTCAGCAAATAATTTAAAAAATGATGTCTCCTGCGAGATACATGAATAGATACCTAGTTTTAAATAGGATTGGGAACTTATTCCGCTTTGCATTCCTTAGCCTTGATTTTCCAGTCACCAGTCTCTGAATGCACACCTAGAATTTAGTATTAGGCTGAAAACATCCTGTTCATGAGTAACGATGTTATGTATCCAAAAACAAAATGAAGTACTGAGAACGTAATTGAAACACTTCAAAAATACAATAAATCATTCAGGCGAAAATCCAGTGATATTGAACAGAACCCAAATAGAACTCAGTGATATAGATCATACGTTGATTTCCTGGACTAGATCAAACAAAATATGATGTACTGTATAATCTACCATGTGAAGCGACATATTTTCACTGTGAGAGGAGCCTTGCAGGGTCAATTTTGAAACCAGAAAAAGTTTCAAGTTACTCGAATCTCATCGACCAATTTCGTGTCTTCACGGTTATCCGCAAATAACGTCCGTTTGCACCCAGATCCCATGAGGCTTACAATTCACGCATTTATATCAAGTGAACGCATCAATATTTCCACCATAAAATCATAGATTCATTGCGTTGATGATGATAGAATCCTAATCTTGGTTAGAAGTTTGGATTCTTGTTGGATGAACACTTTGTGCATAAATATGTATGCAGGCTGAGTTGGAGTTATTCGAAATTACATTTATGCTATGACCTGTGAGAAAAATGCTGGTCATTTTTCTGGACACCATCAAATGGAAGAATATTTGAAATGTACTTTGATTTCCGATTGAATTTCAGCTAGTTTTGAATCTCAAACTTTGAGAATCAACTTGGATTCGTCTTATTCATTTTGCAAATTAATAAATGAAGTTGATTAGCCAGTCCTCACTTGTCAAAATCATGCTGCATATTTTTTTCTCATTGTTTTCCTTCCACTTAGGTTGTTCCATAGTATTTTGATGTTATTGTTTTTATAGACCAATCTATGTACCTAGTAGAGAGAAGATTATATCATATAAAACAGTTTTTGGGATATGGTGACAGCTCAAATAATATTTGGACTGTTTACTGAATTTCATGAATTTTTACTTCTGTTGTACTCAATATACCCATTTTTCACTATATTGCTATGATCGGATGTGAAATGGATATGTTTTTTCAAATAACGTGCATTCCATTTCAACACAATTCTCTTCGCAATTCTATCCTTTCTAAACTATTCACGGTGCAGGATCTTCTGCCATTATTCACTTTTATGATAAAAATCTTTAACAATGTATCTACTGATAATCCATTCAATTTCTCCTTAACGAAAGTGTAATAAAAAATGATTCTCTCTAACCGAAATTAATAAAACAATGGTGGTGATTTAATTGGATTTTTTCCGTCGAGCGGCAGATAAATCATTTAACAAACCTCGTCTACCGTATCTGCTGGCGGCCGTTATTCTACGTCATGTCATGTTTTTTGTGTGAGATATGGTCGAAGTACAAAGGATATTACCGAGATAGTTGATTCTTCGGCCTGCTTCGGGCAGTTATGATTGGTTTAATAGGTAGGGATATGTACCAAGTATTTCTCTAGTTAAATCATCCTTTTGTTATGTTCATAAGTTGACTTCCATAGTGTTTTTCTGTAAAAAACACTAAGATATTCTTCAATGCAAGGCAATCACCGGTGAACACTATATTCGTTAAATATTGGTCATATGATGGTTTTCGTAAGAAGTTCGCATATATACCAAGACAGTTCTGAACAATTACATTCGTAAAGCGATCAATCAATCAATATTTATTTCCATTTTTCGACATTGCTTACATGTATTGGAATTGCCAATTGGCATGGAAATTAGTACATTAAAATAAAATTGACAGTTAGATACACCAAAAAATAATAAAATGGTTAAAATACACTCACACATAGTTAATCACATAATATGAATTTTAATAATATCACATATACTATAAAAACATTTTTCCATTGAAAAGTTTTTCAATTCATTTTTAAATGAAGACAATTTATTCATATACTTCAATTCTTCTGGGAGATTGTTGAATATTGAATTTTTTTAATGTTGAAAAATAGGTTTCTACGATTGAAAAAATATGAAACTGCATGAATTGTACCAATACATTTCGTTCGTAGGTATTCATTATTCGTAAAGGACAGAAACAATGAAGAGTTGTCCGCATTCGCAGTATTATCATCAGTACCAATCATCGCATCAAGATGATTCACATACAAAATGAATATAATTGGAGCCAAGATCAATCCCTGTGGAACGCCCATTTCGATTTCCCTACTATCCGAGCGAATAGTTTTAATTTGGCTATTATATTGAAACTGGAGCATTACTATTTTCTTTCTCTTTGATCATAAATATGATTTGAAAATAATATACAGGGATGTGGAAACACCCCCATATTTTTCATGATTATTGGAGTAGAAATCTGTATATCTGTTATCAGGAAGTTTATTTCACATAAACGCAGTTCTCCAAATGGAAGAGTTCCAAAACAGTGATGTTCGAGGTGTACTGAGTTGAACCTCAAAACGATGTTCCACTCTTGATGGAATCAAATATGTCATGTCACTTGAACACTTCCCGTGAAAGTATCTATAAAAGGGAGACAAATCCCCAACCTTTGTTTGATGTTTGCAAGTGATATTCGTGTCTCCAATCAGGTGGATGGTTTTTTTTGGATGGAATCCAGCAGCTTCAAGGTGTGCTTAGGGGCGGAGCTCCATACATGAGAAAAATATCCCAAAGAAGGTCTGATCAAAGTTTTTTAAAGCATCAAAAGTTGCTGAGATGTATACAGTTTTCTGGTTCGAAACAATGGTCGAATCCTTTGAGAAGCAGCCTTCGCAATTCCAGCGACATGATAGTGCCAAGACATATTGGTGTCTATTTTAACCCCCAACAAACTTTTCGAAGTAGAAAGCAGAAGTGTCTGTCCGGACATTATTATATCCGGTTCGGAGACATTTATCTTTTTGGAGATAACCGATGCCTGGGTTTTTGTGACATTGAATTGAACCTGCTGCCGGTGAAAATGTGCAACCATAGCCGATGTTTTGGAATCCAAATGGAATGACGAGGCAAGTGTGCTGTCATCAGCAAAGCGATATATTGGATTTTTGGTTTATCCGATGAGTGAGAGAGACAATATGGATCCCTGAGGAACACCAGTATAGATTGTAAAAGTATTCGAGAGATATCCATCTACGGCCACTTGCCACATGCCACACACGGTCAAATGCCTTAGGAAAATCAAGCCCAATAGCTCTTGATCATTTATGTTTATCGATTGTGTTATTCCAAATATGGGTGACATACGATAGAAGATCTCTTGTTGATTTGTGTTTCCGAAAGCCATATTGATGATGGCTCAAGACGTTAAAGCCTTTCAAATATTTGAGGATATGGTGGTTTACGGCTTTCTCTATGATTTTTGATATTACTGATAGCAAAGCAACTGTCTATAGTTTTTTGAAAGATTTTTTTCACCTTTTTTGGGAATAGGCTGAACGTGAGCAATCTTCCAACAAAAAGAAAAACCCCTTCCGTGACCGGTTGAAAAGTCTGGAAAATACTGGTGTGAGTTCATTTGCACACGATGACGGGCAATTCAATCAGTTATGTGTTGCTAATGATTTTACCCGATTGTTGTTTTACACAGAAGCACGTCTGTTTGATTCTGTGATGAAATTCTTGGAATACAAAGACACAAAACTGCGCAACAACCTCATTAAATGAAAGATTGATATCTTGTATTTGACAGGGCGGTAGAAATTATTCAACGATATAAATCTACAAATTCAAGGTCATGACTCGGACTCAATTGAAACAAAAAATTTTGTTGCTGCTTTCATAGCCACATACAAGAACAAGAAGGATATTGGCAGTCGTGAGTTCTACAATTTTTCCAAATTGTCACTATCCTGAAGCAACGACAACTTGTTTCTCTACTGCCAACATTTGGATAACCTCCATAATGATTTTATAGAAAGTTTCCAAAATATTCTGAAATTGGAGATAGCAGTGTCCAGATCCCAATATCGTCTCAGATGGAAGAAGAACTCATTGAATTGACAACAAACAAGAAGCTGAAAATTGAATAAAAAATGGTTACCAAGAATTTTAGTTACAGAAGCCAATTCCGCAATTGTACCCTGGATTATGGTTGATCGTTCAAAGACTTTTTGTTACATGTGTGTGAACGTGTCTTTAGTGCTGTTTCACGTTACGAACGTGGCGACATGAGGCTGTTGTTACGTACCTTTGAAACTGATATTAACAAACTTTTTAGAAAATATCAGATTCATTCGTCACATTAGATTTGTTTCAAAACAAATATTGATCATAGGTCAATCTTGAATGGGTGAAACATATTCTTTGTATTGTAAAGCTGTATTATTATCAGTCAATGTTATATTGCTGATTTTGAATGAAAGAAACTCCGAATATCGTAGAGTTGAATTATTATTGCTCTTTCTGGTGAGAAAAGTCTCGTTTAGAATAAAGGTAAAATCAAACTTCAGGTGAGACTAATATGTTTTTGAGGTATTTAAGGTGAAGAACAAAAGGGGGCGTAACAAAATAACTTGTTTTCAAAGTGAGCGTTAGACGAAATAAGTTTGGGAAACTCTGCGCTATACAAAATACGGAGACCTTGTCTGTCTGATATGTGGAAATTTTATTGACTCTGTAGACTCTAGTTTTGATGATTCATAAAACTTTGATTATACAAGTAAAACCGAATATTGCCCTACATTTTGTGCTGATTGGAAATCATCAATTCAGAAAAATAGTAATATTTTTTTTATTTGGTTCACATGATATAAGAATTTTGAGTTTCTAGTGTTTGTAGCAGATTTCGCTTCAGAAATCTCAATTAAATAGTAAGAAAGTAGTTTTTTCAATTGCAACTGTTATTTCGAAAACTTTTTCGTACTCTATATCATTCCTGATACCTGTTTCTGTGAAACAAAAATACCTATACATGTTTTGAAAGTTTTACTGTGAAACTTGAGTCACGTTTCCTATTTATATCTGGTTTGCATGCAGATTCAACTCAATTCATTATCATTTCCAATCCCAATAACTATAACTACTCCAACCAAATCGAACAACCACTATTTTAGAGTCTATCTATAATAATAATAACTGGAAACTGGAATCGATGGCACGGCAATAAGCCTCTGTAATTCATTTCCGCAGCAATAAAATTTCAATGCCCCAATTCAACAATAGCATTCTCGGTACGTTCGTGCAATGTTGCATGTCTCTCTTTCGGAACCGAGCTGTCTTGGGATCATTCACGTGATTTTCCATTGGGAGAGAAAACATAAAACTATTAAGATCCTGTCGTAATGCCCGACCCTGTGGTTAGCGTTTCATTTTGATTTTCTTCTCGATCACGCAACTGCGCAGCCGGAATTAATGTCAGTTCAATTTTATTAATTCAGACTGGATTTGTTGCCTCCGGCTGATTGGTATCACGATAAGCCGTGATGACAGAATATCGATAACAATGTCTACAGTAACGATAATGGGACAGAAAGGATTGTACTGAAGGAGCTGTCATCCAAAAGGTTTTGGAAAACCTAGACGAATGTAGAAATGGTGAACTCTTGAATCTGTTTCAATGAGTTGTTGCGCTCATACAATCTTTTTTTTTTTCAATCAAGAAACTAATAACTAACCTGAAAAAGGTATTTTGGAAAATCAGAAAACCTCTTTCAAATAATCAGGTGGGGCATTTGCGTATATTTCAGTGAGCTGCATACTCATGAAGTAATCCTGACAAAAACTGGTAACGAATATGGTTGTGGATATATGTGGTTTCATACTACAAAAATTAACCCTCTTTTTCAAGACCTTCCTTCATGTTCTGCATGAAAATAAGGTGGATTGTAAACTAAGAAAACACCTCCACAATGGAGCTAGTGGACACACCTCTATGCAGGATGTGTGAACAGAAAGATGAAACATTTAGGCATGTTCTATGCGAGTGCCCAGAGTTATCGTCAATAAGAATTGCTTTTGAAGTTATGAGCTTCAGATGATGAAATGAGTCAAGCTAGATCTTCATTCAATTTTCGTTTAGCAGTAGCAACGTAGGTAGGTTGAAATGATAGATGAAGTTCTGTGTCATCCGCATAAATATGTGAATTACAATGTGTATACTCAAAATAATAAGGGTCCAACTATAGATCCCTGAGGTATTCAAAATTAAATAAATTCACTGCTCGATTTTTCCCTTTGAAGTTTCTACAAACTGTGAATGATTTTTGAAATAGCTTTCAATTAAATTTATGCAGATTCAGAGAACCTGATGAAGTTCAAAATGAAATTGGATAAATAATGGTATCAAAATCCTTGAAGAAGTCTATAAGTATCAAAGCAGTCATGTTACTTATGCCAGCAGCATCGATAACATCATCAGTTATTTTCAAGAGATCATTTGTACAGCTGCTAAAATATTAAAAGAATTTAAATAGCATTTGATTTGAAAATTCATTATTTTTTCCAATACTTTTGAACAAGTAGGTAGGAGGCTTATAGGGCGCAGTTCGTTATTGGATTGGAGATTTTAACAAGATCCAGTATTTTAGAAATCTTCCACATTTCAGAAAATATGTTATTCTGCAAACATGATTGCATTATTTCAATATTTTGGTAGCTGGGAACGCAAGTCACTTGACGAAATATCATTCAACTACTATTTCAATATGAAGTTGAAAAAAATAACAAGGAAGTTAAATCCGACCATTTTCACACATTTGGCTTTGTATATTTTCTATATCAATGCTGGAAACTCATTCTCAAATAAAAACCAAATATATTTCACGAATGTTATTCCTTATTCCAAAACCTTCCAAAACTCTAATCAGACCCTCCATCCCTTGTCGGCGGGTTTTCATTCGAGTTCATTTGTTTTGAAGTCGCTGAGCGACAAATTGGGTTATTGATTAGAGTTAGGTTAGGTTAGTAGGACATTCTTCCCGTGGCTGTCTTGGCATACCCTCCGTCACGGGACTACTTGGAGGGTGATTGTAACAGCCCTTTTGAATTGCCTAAGTGGAGATTTGTGTTCTGAATCGTGAACTACTTTACATCTCTCTTATTCGATTATGACTATTCAATTCGGTCCTATACAGTAACAGATACATTCATTTTCTACGTAATCTGAAAATACACTTTTTCAATAAAATCATTCAACTGTTCCATCAGGTTAGGTTAGGTTAGGTCCAAAGTGAGTGGGTCTATTCGACCCTCCACCGCAACCCGAAAGGGTTTATTGTGGCTCACACCTATTCTCACCCGGCCAAACAAACCCAGCTTCTTAACGAAGCCGATTAGTTTGTCGTGCTATCATTATCAAGCCTCTAC
>WOGO01002978.1:0-14968 GCA_015342085.1 Leptinotarsa defecta | reverse complement strand
AAAAATAATTTATTTTCACAACTCCACTCATAAACCTTGTTCAGATTTTTTTGTAGCATTACAGAATCCCTCACTGTTTGTACTTGTTTACAGTACTTGTGTTTTAAGTCATCAGCAAACATTAGGGATTCTGAGAATTCCAGCAGTGCTGGCAAATCATTTATAAAAATAACAAAAAATAAGGGACCTAAATTTGATCCCTGTGGGACTCCAGAGGTGACTTCAAATTTTCTTGAATATGAACCATGATATTTTAGAAGAGAATCTCTGTTTCCCAAATAGTTTTTGAACAATTTGAGAGTATTTTTAGTTATACCATCATGACTCAACTTCAACAATAAAATATCATGATCTACTTCATCGAAAGCTTTTTGGAAGTCTGTATAGATAGTATCCAATTGAGATTTGTTTTCAAGTGCCTCATATGCTTTGTGAGTGTAAGGTAACAAGTTTGACTCAATAGATTTATTTCTTACAAAACCGTTTTGCTCCACCCTGATATACTTTTCAACAAACTGATATAATATGCTGTATACAATATGTTCAAATAATTTTGCTGGGGGCCTATAATTTTCAATAGACGTTTTATTGCCAGATTTGAAGATTGGAAATACTATAGATGTTTTCCAAGCAGAAGGAAACACATTAGTAGATAGAATCAAATTGAAAATATGCATCACTGGCTGTTTCAACCAGTCACTACAAGCTTTGATGATGTATTGTGGTATGCCATCCACTTCTGCTGATTTTTTAGATTTCAGTTTTTTACGGCGTAGATAAAGTCTGAATCGGTAATTGTATGTAATGAAAAACTTTCATTACTTTTATTGTTACTCAAATCAAAATTCAAATTATATTTGGGTTTGGTGATGGAAAACACTGAGGAGAAAAAATTTGCAAAACTATCTACTGTTTCTTCATCTTTAATTATTATTATCAGAAAGTTCTTTGGAAATCTCCAGCTCTATAAACAAGTCTAGTCTGAAGTAGAACTTGTGAACCTATTATCAGTCGCATTATTGAACATCTAAAAAAACCTGAAAAATCTGCATTCATCGACCATATTAAATTTCACAAATAAATTTAATTTCACAAATGTACTATATCCCCATTTTCTATACTTCCTGTTGCCTGACAAGTAAGTAAACATAAAAAATTTTTCCTAAATTCATAACCTCAAAATTAAATTTCACAAAAAACTTTCTTTTCAATTAGATCACTTACTTTCAGGTGAGAACTGATGATGACGAAAGTCGAAAGCGCTTTGCAATAAGAATTTATAATTATAGACTTTAATACAAAAACTCTTCGATTCATTCGTTATAATATTGTTAAGGCATATTCATGTACAAAAATACTTCAATAAACTGATAATAATATCACTTTTGTTATCCCACATATCTTTTGTCTTTGAGCTTCCTAATTGTTCCTGTCTCTGCTAAATGTGGAGTCGGAGAAATTATGCATATGAGAGGTCGGAATATAATTTTTACACACTATTCAAGATGATGAAAAATATCGAACTATGCATCTGTATTCACATTACATCCAAAGCATGCGCTAGAAGTTATTCTCGCTTACCAAAAAGTGTCCAATTGCTATTCAGCATGGCTGGCCATTTTCCGAGTGCAATAAAAAGTGTTTCCGCTTTATCTGGCTCCAACTGAATGACGTCAACGCTACTAATCCAAAGATATGTCCGCCGTTTTATGTGCAGGTCTTTACGAAATCTCTGGATAACAATAACCATATGCTTCTGGATGTGTTCTCTGACCCTGAGTGTTAGGTAAATATATATTAGTTATCTTGAGAATGGAGTGGTCGATTCATTTAATGAGGAAGCTAACCAGACCGTATTTTTGAATGTTGAATCGTGAATCACACGTCCATCATTCAGTGTGGTATTGAACTGATTATACAGTGTATCGAGAGTTCAGTTGTCGATTGAGTTTTAAAGTAATTTGAGGTGGTCCAGCTTACTACAGCCTCATTGATTCAATTAGGGATTGAGCATATATTCATTGATAAGGAATGGAAAGTCAGTACTTATTAGGACCGACAAATCTATCGAACTAATTTGAATAAGAAAGATGTATTCAGTTTACTCAACTATGTACCGTTTTTTAAGACACTAAATTGTAGAATGAAAGCAACAATAGGTACGAAGGTGATCAATTTCACAATTAAATATCGTTTAAATTGGTTATAAAAAAAATTTGCTTTTTCTTGAATCTGCTAATTCAATGTTCAATATCTGGTCAAGCATAGGTTATTGACAAGTTACTGAATTTGCCGCAAAACTGCAGAATGCATTTTTATTAATTATTTATATATTTCAATTTTGTTATGAAAAAGATCTGCTCTTTTTTGAATCTGCTAATTCAATATTCTTTATCTAATCAAGCATAGGTTATTGACAAGTTACAGAATTTGGCGAAAACTGCAGAATGCAGTTATTGTTGATGATATCAAGAGTCATTCTCATAAGAGTCGGCGGTAAAATAGTGCAAAACTTAGTAGAATTTAGGGAAGATTACTGTAACTCGTTTATTTTTTTCCATTTTGCAAGTAACTGAAGTGGATTGTTTTCGTCTTGTGAGCTAAGTCTTTGAGCAAGTGAATCAAATTTCTTTTGGTGAAAGTATTCTCTATCAGTATGTGTATAATATTAACCAGAAAACAATAATTGAATTACAGATAGAAAAAGCAAAAACAATCCTTCTAGAGACTAAGGGATTATACATATTGATCATTGAATCCATCGATTATTTTTGAAACTGAAACTGAACTGATGTGCCATTCGACAACTGAATTTGAGAATCGTAAATGAATCGAACACCTACTCATTATTACCGATGAAACAAGGAAATCTAAAAGAAATAGTTTTTTCAAAGATCTTCTTGTCTCTAAAAATGAAATGATAATTGAAAACAGGCACAGCTGAGCTATCGATACGTTATCGGTAAATATTTGCCTGATAAATATGAAAGGATAAATTGAATAAAATTTCATTTATACTGCATTTCATTTACACTGAGACTCAAACTGACATTTTTACATTTCAAGAATAGAAATATTAACTGTTGCAAAATTTTTCATGAACTTGCAATAGTTCAGCTTCGTACAAATTTCATCAAACAATACATTTCTTTCTTTGTCATTCTACATAAATATGTCAAACAAATGAATGAAATATTCGATTTCGATAAATGAACGGTGAAGTGAATAGAATAAGAAATAATTCATAATGAAAAGTAAAATAAAACTCCACAGATTTTCTGTGAAAACTCCTGTTGGTGATTTTTTTCAAATTATCATTTCATTTATAAATGATAAACTGACAAGTTTCTCATGAAACTCTATAATGATACCCGTTTAGCTGAACTAACATATTGCTTAGACTTTTGTGAACATATCAAAAGAAAGAAAGATTTCAATGCTTACAAAATATTATTGTTTTGTTCATTCAGTTTGAGAAGTTGTCCTTCCTTCAGATCGAGCACGAGCGACGACAAGACGTTGAAGGCAAGACCTCGTTAATCCCAAGTTTCGACTTTTGAGGGTTGTCACTCGTAGGGGACGATAGCTGGTTAACAAAAAATTTTATTTCGAAGATATCTTTTTCAAACTCACTCAGCATGAATGGTAGTCAATGATCACAAAAAACAACAAATACAGTGTGTTCTAAACTATGACATTTACATTTACAAACATTTCTTGCATCGAGAGGTATCCAAATATACTCAATGAATGTTATCAAATTTTTTTAGTTTCGATATTTCGAGAATTTGTATAGCCGAATATTTTTTTGAATAGGATTCACACTAATTCAAACTGTTGCAAATTTTCCATAAATCGTTTTTTCAATCACGAAATGGTCTGCTCTCAAATATAAATGTGAACGAGTTTTAGTATGTATATAGTGCGGAAGTAAATAGTCACCCCCCCATCTCAACTTTCGAACGGAACAAGATATCAAAATCTTCATGATTCACTTCAATATACTCTATTAAATGTTCAATATTTCCATCATTTCCTTTCTCATAACAATAATGTCTGTTTACATATTTATTTCCCACATTATGAAATATTTCTGGGGTAATTTTGCTGCAAACACCTCTTTTCACCCTCTTCAAAAATATCAAGAGGCGCCATATCAGGTGATCCAGTGAGCTAAATTGGGAAACCACATCTGCTTATCTACCGTTTAGGATGTTTGACGAACCCAAATCAGTTTTCAACTGATGTTACGTTTCAGCAAAATTAGCCACATTCTTATTACGAAATGCTGGTTTGAAAGGCAAACCGAAGGCCTTCTAGATCCTCTGATATGTCGCCTCTAGATATTTTTGAGGGTGTATGTATTCTCAGAAATATGCAATATATAAACACAATTCCTTTAGGAACTTGTGGATATAAAAATTGTCGTTTTGCAACAAAATAAAAATAACAAGATCCTACTATTGTAAGAGAGTGAATATTGAACATTTTGAATTTTTATTGAAATAAACTGGAGTGAGTAAGGGATGCATTTTCTCTTGAAATTCTTATGTTTATTATTCGTTCAACCTTCCTCTTGAAGATGATCACTTGGTGATTTAAACACGTGTCGAGGTGTTAAAAAAAATAACGGTTTGGTGTTGGGATTAAACTCCAGTAATATCCATTACTACACCAAAGGTTCCAAACAGTGCAACACAAGTCATTCATTTGCAAATTCTCAAAAAGGATGTACAGGCCATTTCTTTCATCATGTGGAAACATTGCTATATTCTAAACCGTAACAGGTACGAAGACGGGAACAATACAAAGGTCGAAAAAAATTTACGGGGACTCTCGCCCTTCTCGAGTTATACGGGAAATTCACAATCCAAGGGTATATCACATTTGATGTTTTTATAGCGTTTCATTTGAAATATTCACCATCATCAGTGACAACAATCAAACAGAAAAACAATTCATTTTATCATGAACTTTTAGGAAAAATGAAACCAATACGGAAAATCAAAACTGCATGGCAATCTACATTAAATGTTCGAATTGACGACCTCTTTATTGAGTGCACATAAGTTGTCGGTCTAGACAATTTCTGTGGAAATAATAATAGGTGTTATACTAATACATGCATCTCTTATTTTCTGTTTGAGATGGTCGAGATCTATACTTGGTGGTGAAAAAAACTTTACTCTCTATGTATCCCCAGACAAAAAATCTAAAGTAGTAAGATCTGGTGATCGAGCAGGCCAGTTAGTTAGTCCATTGTTTCCAATCTATTTTCTTAATAATATTGCATCTAAATGTTCCCTTACTATTGCTGCATTATGAGGAGGAGCGCCGTCCTGTTGAAAATGTTCTATTTCATGGCGGATATTCAGTGGCAATTCATCTAAGTAGCCATCGAATTAATTGAATGAAAAATGAAGATACCTTCCACTATTCAGATGATCATCGTAAAAGAAAGGGCCAAGGATGTTTGTTCCCACAATTCCAAACCAAACATTTATTCCGAACCTTTCTTGGAAATTGGTTTCCCTATGTAAATGTTCATTTGTATCATTCCAACTATAATGGATATTTCTGTTAAACCAACCATTGTTGGTGAATTTTGATTCGTCCATCCATATTATTTATTTACAAATATTTCTAACTTCCCGATTTCTACGTCTCAACCACTTCGCAAGTCGTATTCTCCTTCCGTAATCTCTTTCATTGAGGTGATGAACTTTGCGTATCCTTTAACATTTATATATGTTCTTTTTCAAAATATTTCTGGTGGAATTTACAGAAATCCCCATTGTGTGGGCAACTTTTCGTAAAGAACAGTCTTGATTAGCATAATTTTTGTAACTGGCCAATCCTAAATAAAAAAAAATGTGTTTTCCCTATGTAAATTTTTATGTGGTAATATTTGCGTATCCACAACGTTTATTTGATTCCTCACACTTCTAGTAACCACACATTTTCTTGTTTTCCTTTTGTCAAATGCAACATAGTTCCTCAAATTTCTTTCTAATCGTCTAAACATCTGGATGTTCGGAATACGACGATTCGGGTATAGCTCAACATACATATTCCTTGCCAAAAGTGTAATTCTATTTGATTTTACATAACTAAATAGCATATCAGTCCTTGCGTCATTTGAATACATCTTTGATATGTTCATAAACGTCTGACAGTTCTCAACAGATATGAACAACAACACATTCATTTTTACTGCCATAGAAACCAAGCAAAGCCTACGCGTTTAAGATGATAAATGAATTGAGATGCTATTTGATCATACAGAATTATACAACAATCGAATTTTGATCAAAAACTGATATTTTAGTAACATCCAGGATTGAGAATTATGAAAATATTACGAATTATAATTGATTAGGGAGAAATAAGCCTTGAAAGAAGGTTTACAGCAATACAACAATATCCAAAACGAAAAAGTACGAATTTTCATGGTGTTAGAGTACTTACCTGTTGAATTTATTGGGTTGTCTGAATTATATTTTGAAGAAATCGAAACAATTTACAAAAGAAGTAACTACAGGACCGTAATTTAAAATTGCTGGCTGTTGATGGTAGTTATTTCAAATGAAACGCTATAAAAATATAAAATGTGATATACTCTTAGATTATGAATATATTGCTTCATCAATATCTGTAATTAAAAAAAAACCCTTTTTTAAAAAAAGTTGATAGTGGCAATGTTGACACGAAACGTTTCATCGAATATCCATCATTACATCATCATAAGTAGTACACTTCGAATGAAATAACATTTTCTCTTTCCATTTTTTGTTATCCTCCGAAATAAAAATTCCATTCGAAAAAAACGAAAAACAGAATTTTTGGTTTTCCCCGCATAATTCGAGAAGGGCGAGAGACTACGTGAATTTTGTTTCAACATTTTATTTTTTCAGATGACAGTTAATCGTCTCCGTATCTGTTACGCTTTAGAATATAACAATATTACTACATGATAAAAGAAACGGCCTGTATAACTGCTAATTATTTAGGAATGACTGAATCGGTTTCCGAAAGTAAAACACTGTTTTACTTTCGGAAAAGTATTAAACAAGGTATCACAAAACTCCCTTTTCTATAGGGTCTTCCATCAGGGACTTTGGCAATTGATAACTGCCAACTTATTGAAGCTACATTTGTCAAATCAGTTGTCATTTATACAGTCTATTTTTTGCCAAATCACCATTCAACAACACGAGCAAATAATAATATTGTCTTATCAATTTGGGTGTTCTGTTAGGACAACCTACCACTGTTTGGTGTGGATTACAAAAATAAAATCTAGTGGGAAAATTTGGAAAAAAAATCAGTTGAGCTGGATGAAAATGTTCAAAAATGAAAAATAACTCTAAAATTTTTAAAAATCGGATAACATACCATTATATTTTGATGTCCTTCGATGAGAGAAATCTGATTTTTTTTTCATGTCATTGTTTGGCATACCATAAAATTAAATATAATTACGAGAGCCTCACTTCATTTGTGTCTTGATTATCATGAATTGAAGTTTCATTGTTCAGTTAGATCAACAGATGATTATGATTCGCAAAACAAAAAATGCAAACTCATCAATTCGAGTTACGTAATTGTTTTTTACTGCAAACAATATGAGAGTTATGAATAATAGATGCAATCACAATAATACCACATGTTCTTTAATTTGGTGAATTGCATTTGGATTATTTTGATTATATCATCTTGATTTGATGATAATTATTAGGTATGTTTTTATATTGAAGAATAAATGGTCATAACTCCAATGCCAAACATGGACGTTTCAAAGATTTTCCATAGTGAACAATTGAAAACTGAGCAATGGGTAATGTACTACACAATATCTTGATGAAGAGAATCAAGCAGACGACGACCATAAAAGTTCTATCTACTTAAAATTGTTTTTTATTGTTCATTGATTATACAATGAAACTTCTTTTTTCTCATTCTAACAAAAATATCTGTATCACTGTAGTCTACTCTGAAAATGAGAGCATTGGTCCTGTGACTCGTTTTTAAACCTCAATCGATTCATCAGTCATAAACTTCGACGAATGAACAAAACATTTTTTTTAAATATTGAAACTTCTAAATATATATTGTTTTTTTCAACAGCAGTCTCATCAAGCAGTCGGCGAAAGCTACCTCTCCGATATATCTGAACCAGTATATACAAATAACACCTCTGCATCTCAATCTTACGGAATGCACTCACAGGGACTAATCGAAAACAGAGGAGCCTCATCATGTCTGCCTCCCTCACCCCTCAGAAGTACATTCAACTCGGGTGGAAGCATGTTCAATTTTACACATCCCGAAATTACCTCGTTTGAATCTCAATTGTTGCAAAGATTACAAGCTTCAAGCGGCTACCCGCCATCCCCTTATCAGTATCTCTACTCACAATCGCTGCCGTTTTTATCACCGAATGTATATAACCAACCGCTCTTGAACAATAATTACACTTTACAACCGCCTCCGCAAAAGAAAATTCCGCCATCGCCTTTGTTGATGCGAAATTCTTTTTGCGGGAGTACAGAGGCGGAGAAGCGATTGAGCACATCTAGAAACAGTGAGCCTAGACAGTTATCAAACTTCAACGCTTTCCAACATAGCCCACCTGTCCAGTATAATGCCAACCAGAATGAGGCATCTGCACAGAATCAGTCCCAGCATATACAATACCAGTTACAAGATCGGATGAATTCGGACTCTAAAATTCAGAATTATGGACAACAAAACCACCAACGATTGCAAGTGCAGCGGCAGACGAGAGAATCCTCACCACTTTCTCATCCTCCCTCTAAAAATGAACAGAAAGGTACTAACTTCATCAAACCTCTAGCCCAAGTTGGTACGCTTACTACGACGGATTCAGAAGGTAGAGTTAGAGTGATAGTACCTGTTCCTTCGGATTCCACAGAAGACGTTAGTGACATTTTTACGAATTTGAGATTAACTGACACCCTGAAGCCTATGAACGGACCTGGGATTACTAGAACTACTAGTGAAAAAGTGCCAAATCGAAGCGAACTTATGTCTCAAGTACAACGAACAAACTGGGCTAGACATACAACCAAATGATGGACCGCTAAAGTCAAAGTGTTTATAGTGCTTGTGTTGAACATCCATTCCACTGGTAGCCTTCGCCAACAACTATCGTAGGTACCAGTTTCCCCCCATAGACAAATGATTGACTTATTCCAATAAAATAAGATGAAAAGTTGGAGTAGTAATATATAGATGTATTATCTTAGGATTATTTAAAAAACTTTGTACAGGTAAAACAGAAATGTATTCCTTCTTATACCAATTCGTTTTCTTGATAGTTCTCAACAAATTTTACTAAATCACTGTCAAAATTACTGAGTAGACAATAATTGTTAGAAACAAATTTATCAATCAAGTCTTCTCAATAATTACATGGAAACATTGAAAAAAACCGCATCTTGGTCTGCGAATATATGATTGTTGGATACACTGTATCATCATTTCTTCTATCAAAAGGTATCGATTATATATTCCAGCATGTTTTGGTTGAAATTCTGAATTCCACCTAATTCATTTGAGTTTTCTTGTATCTCCGTTAATATATTTGGATTTTCAAGCCCATTTACGAAACGCTATTCGAGATCTCCCATATACTGAATTCAACATTTTTATGATACTTTCAAAATACGTCAATTTTACCATACCAGAGCAGTAAGAATTTGCAGCCCTGTGGTTGCAAGTTCGCGAGATGAAAGCGCTCAGCGTAGCTCCCTTGATAGGTACCTATCTATTGGTTTTGCTACATGATGATACCTTTGTTATATGGTACCATAGGAAACGAGTATAAGAACAGTAAATTGATAGATGTAGTCTACGTGGTAGGAGATCATCAAGAAAAATGAGATCTTTGTATTCGTTCGAAAATGTCCTTATAGGACGAAACTGTATTAACTTCAGTTACAAATACAAGTGGTATAAAAACATAGGAATCTCACATCAGCTTCATCCGTCAGCGTATTCAGTTTACCGTAAGAAAAGAAAACGAAAAAAGATATTATTTCTGGATGTTCTGGTCAACAGTGAAATTCACAGATAACTGGGTCATGCAGTTTATTGCAAACTTCCCCACATCAATCTCAATAAGAACTTAAATTACCACCTAGGACAAACACGTGCTATAATGATAACTCTTGTCGATCGTACCACCAGGATTTGTGAGCCACATCTTGAAGAATAACTTCACTATCTGGACCAAGCTCTTGAGCAATCTAGAAACAGTAAGCCTAGACCGTTGTCAAACTTCAACGCTTTTCAGCATAACTCACCTGTCTAGTACAGTGCTCAACAGAGTGAGGCACAAAATCAGTCCCATTAGATCCAAAACCAGTTTCAAGATCGGGCGAATTCGGCCTCTGGAAATCAGAATTATAGACAACAGAACCATCAGTGATTGCAAGTACAGCGGCAGATTCTAACCTTCGTCTGAAAATGAAAAGAGATGTACTTACTTCATCAAACCTCTAGTCCAAGTTGGTACGCTTACTACGAAGGTTTACAGAGAAATACTCCAACCTTGATCACGACCCAGCCGCCAGGGGTTGACCCAGTCTTCATCACTTTGGAAAACTACTCAAATTGCACAACATTAAGAGCATCCCCAAGCCAACTTATTGAGTACGCAACAACAATTAGATCGGTCAAGTACAAAAGAAACCTTTCGATATCCAACGGTGTTTACATGATTTACTAGTCTTGTGGTTCAAAAACACAATCGTAGCTGTCGCTTTGTGCATTCGCACAAGTAGACTGCGTAATAAGATACGAAAAAACTGCTGTTTCGTCTGATTCAACGCATGACTCCCACGACTTCATGGGAATGCTAGTGATACGTATAAGCGTTCCAAAAAATCCATCATGAAAGAAGAAAATACATGAATCAACAGAATGTGATGTCCAGTATTCAAGAAGGCCTGGGATGGACTAGAATACATACGACGTAGACACATAAGAATAACCCAGCACAAATTCGGACCTTTCAGGAGTGAGTATTCACTTGCAATTTCGTGAATCCAGTTATTGGCAAGGGTTCTGGTTTTTGATCAGGGTAGAAAAATCCGCTGTTTTCCGCTGTTTTGAAAGTTAAACAGAGTTTTACTTTCACAACCGACTTTTCTCTCAACATGAGAATTTAAACATATTTGAAATAAATACTAGTATTATTGTGAAAAAAGTGACGGGCGCTTGATATACAAAAAATTGTTTTAAGATTTTTAGTACGATGTTTTTTAAAAGCGTGTTTTTTAGTTTTTTAAACTATATTTATGTTTCATTTTTTAGTTTCGTATGCTATAAAAGCGTGTTTTTTAGTTTTTTTAAACTATATTTATTTTATCTAAACTTTGGGATGAATCAGCCGTATATTGTTTAGAAAAATGATCATTGATGTTTTCCGATTCCGGAGAGGGAGCCTGAAAATCAGCTACCAAGCCGAAGGCAGCAGGCGCGCGAAGGAGGGTTACAAATAAGGCAGCAGGCGTGTTAATAAATAAAAATACTGTTTTCAAATGAAGAAATATATGTAAAGTGAGTTCGAATTATATCAAGAAGGTTACGTACTGCGCCATCTGCCCGCGAATAGATCAAGCAATAATGTCGATAATTCTGTCAAATACAGATCCCGATATGAAATGAAAAAAAAGAGTTACAAATAAACATACATTCAGGTTAAGCTCATATAAAGCGTTTAAAAAAGACTCCAGTTGAGTAAACACTGTGATATCGCAGTCCTAAACGACTTGCAATGCTTTTCTATTGTACTATAATTTTTGGGAGTGTTTGAAAAAGGAAACTAATAAAATTCTCCTAAAGCCAACACATTTGGTAGTATAGTGTTATCTGGAGTTTTGTTAGATTATTATTCATAAAATCACATATGGAACTTTCATTTCCAGCTTTTTCTGTTCCGTCTCAGAAGTGTCAGCTATCATAGAACCATTAGAAAACGTATTACCAAACTTACCGTATTTTACATTGGTGAAACCAGTGAACACTCAATGTATGTATATCCTTCATAAATCTATCAACAAATAAAAGCCAGAGATACACAAAATACCCACTAGTTTTGCCAGTGGGAAACGTTATTAAAAGTAAAATTTGTTCGAATGGCTCATAGGAACTAATCGTTTGAAATCGATTGTTGTTTCAATTATTTTCCATTAGAAATGTTCTCTCCTCACTTAAAGAAATCTGTTTGTAATAAACGAATGGATCGAATAACTTTTGAAGTCAAGTGTTGAATTTTCTCGAAGGTTACAACCAGATTGCATCAAGTTTAGTCGGTATGAATATGTGCAAATACATAATTGTCCAAATTTTGCTAAGTAAAGAACTGGAGGTTTTAGTAGTCGATAAAATTTCGGGACTATAGCTCAGGTATTTTGAATTATTATAAGCGAAAGCATTTGCTGAAAGAAACGTTTTTACAATATTGGAATGGCATACATTTTGAATTCATTGGATTTAGTGTATGAGAACTATGTTATCAGATCATTTCTAGAGAAAATAAACTCACAAACTTAGTTTCAAAATCGATATTTATTTTTGGATTTACGTGAAATATTAGCACAAATGTTCATTTCAATCGATAAAACAGGTCTAGCTGTAAAGCTCGGTATACGCTGCCTATATCCTCCAACAATTTCATCGTTCTCAAGTATTCTTTGAAGCAAAAATTTTTCAGCACAAATGCATATATGTGGTTCTTTAAATAGCTTTCAAATAAAATCCATTCACGAAAATCAACAGCACGGGAGTCCACTATATTTATCACATGTGGGATTTTGTCCTTTCATCATTTTTATTTATGAGACGAAGATCTAAAGCACCCATTAATATCTGTGCCTAAATTACGATAATTAGAATCTGTCATTGCATAATGTACCGCGTGGAAAATACTAAATAGTTCAGCCACAGACAGTGGCGTGACAATTTTTGTATTTCATTAGACGATATACTCGAATTGAGGCCCCACTTCATAAAGCATAAAAAAGCATGATAATCAAATGATTGTCAATAGGAGTTAGGGAGATTGATGTTAGACTGATGTGTTATACAGCTTCTTCCGAAATGCGGTCGCTAAATTCAGACTACAGATTGCGTAACAAATGAACTGAACTATCTCAGTGAATGTTTCCCTCAGTATGCCACGCTCCAAAATACCAGAAGTTATATTCGTGAAAAAAAATCCTCCCATAATTTCTAGTATGGCAATTCTTCTCCATCAATATAGAAAGAGTGCAGAGAATAGTCATTTGTCATTTTATATTATTTGCGACACAATCCGAACACAAAGAAACCTTCAATTTTTCCAATTTCAATTTGTGGATTGTAACATACCAAATATTTAAATTCCTATTTCATATTTTCACAGATCTGGGATTCTTCTGAGCAGTTTTCAGTACCTCTTTCAAATAAATAAAAATAAGAATGTTGACGTCTGTTCAAAAGCCATATTGTTTGTTTGGAAGATTTTATCCGCATCCCGGTTAGGTATGCAACTAGACGTCACGTAATATTCTTCTTTTGTTCAGTCATAGAATTCACTTTCAAAGAGTAATGTTGTTCAGTCATGGAATTCATATTTACAGTGTATTGTGAAGCCAAATTAGAAGTGAGGCACAAAAAGAGATATCTATTTTTATGTCATTCTCAGAATCGGTAGAATTTGTTTATATGTCTATTTTGTTAGGTGAGAGGATAGTTTGAACTTTGAAGCGATACCGATTCTGTGTATGAAGAATGAAGTTTTCAAACGGTCTTTTCTGTGCTTGCTTTCAAAGAAACAACTAGTGGCGAGAAAAATTATTATTGATTTCTGATAGTCATCCATCCAAGTGAAATACAACTGTCAAAGTATTTATAGAAACGAAATTGAATGGGTATATTGAATCATATTTTCAAATTGTGAATTGTAACTAACCTTAGAATCAATTGTATTTTTTGACAATAGTTTTTTATACTAGTTCTGCCAGGCAGAAACTAAAACCTCAAAGTCGAACAAAAACACAAATATAAAAATTAACCAAGCTTAGTGAAGCGTGGTAAAGAGTAATAAAGCATAGTTCACGTAGTAAAACGTAGTGGAACGGAATACATCATAGTATATAAAAACTAGTAAAAGATTTTCAACCAAAATCAACCGATATAAAAACCACCGGAGATTGGACTCAAGAAGAGACGTGTCTGGGGGTGGCTACTACTGGAGAATCCCGGATCGTCTGGATCAGAGGAGTCGAATTGGAAGATCACAAGACAACCATTTGGAGTTTACTTGATGGCTTCGAAGAATATAATTTCCATCCTAGATTGTAAGGCTAGATGCATTCAACCCTTTGGCTAAAACACTGTATTTGTTAAATATCCTTATAGAGGCCATCATTGGGAAAGAGTTCATTATTCAATGATTAATACTAATTCGTTTGTTCAGGGACCAGTCCAATTATAAGGAATTACCTCAAATTCTAACTTGAACCGTTTTCCCTGTTTTATTGGTAGTCTCGAAGTGTCTTCTATCAATAGCTATCTTGTAACAGAGTATCTATAGTGACGAGTGTTAAAAAGGGGTACATTATTTCTATAAACTTCTGTAGATAGCTTCCAATTAACAACTTCAATTTGGTACCGCTTTTCAGCACTCATTATTGAATATTACTGGAGTTTTTTCTCAACACCAAATCGTTATTTTTAACACCTCGACACGTGTTTCGAACACCAAGTGATCATCTTCAAAGAGAAAGATTAAACTAGTAACTAACACGTAGCTAACGCTATTTATGCTATAGATATGCCATACAGGTAAACCATCCAGGTGTACCACCCATACAGGTATACCAACCTAAATTAATTTTACAATTTTGCCTTATCTATTATTTTACAATATATGTTTATATAAAACAATTTTCAGCTA
>WOGO01002977.1:0-14968 GCA_015342085.1 Leptinotarsa defecta | reverse complement strand
TATGTTTTTGCGTTAACCAGCTATCGCACCCCTACGAACGACTACCCTCAGAAATCGAAGCTTGTGCTCACTAAGGACTAACGAGGTCTTACCTTTCAACGTGTGATTCCTAACACGAGTTAGACGATAGCAAGTGAAAATCGAGCGTTCAGCCTAGGGCTTGAACCATCGACTCACACATCGGCCGATTGACAGAGTGAACAAAGCACCCACGTCGAAACGCACGGCCGACCGAAAAAGAACGAAATTTGATGAAGCATTTGTCAGTAAATAACAACTCCAATCCGGATATGATTCATCACATCCTCGCCAAAAAAATATCCAAACAAGCCGTCAAACGAGAATATCCTCACATCAAATATAATGAAAACAATTTTGCAATACTGACATATACAGACAGAAGAGGCATCAGGAGAGGTGAATGAAGTACTAACTGAACAAAAAATCCAACAAATTTGATTTTTATAAGTTGAAATGTCCAAAAGTTGATATTAGAGAATCATCTATGAATTTCAAAACCAGAATCTCTGAACTAAAAAAAAAACTTCCAAATTGAAGAAAAGGAACACTACCAAACCATGTCATCTGTTAGAAAACAATCTCGGCTTCGACATAAACAATGACGTATTAAATACAGAAAATGAAGTACAAAAATTTAGTCTGCTGGAATATCTGGAAACTAATAAACGTAAACAATAACATTTTTATTGAACGGCCAACAAGAAGATAATCTTCCACCACTCTTAAATTCATTTTCATGAAAAATTCACTAAAATGAGTATAATCATTAAGGAAATAAACATTTCGAAACTGTCGTCAGTAGAGGAAAGATCCTACCCAGACAGTAAAGTGTCGGGGACTCGATTAATTTCAACACGGCTCCCCTACATTTATGTTATCTTCGTCTGAGAGACAGATTGTTAACAAGTAACAACTCCATCTCGTGAACAAAGCCCCAAGCGGAAAATTACCATTCCATGTAAAAAAACTTTCTCAAATCGAAGGTGAAAACTATTGAGGAGAGATACATACGTATAAGGAAATAAATATTTCGAAATGAGACTAGTTTCTATGAGGAAACTTGCATAAATGTCTGTCGAATATGATTCAATATCCAACGTGTTATTAACCGGGGAAACAGGTGTTTTCCGACATACGTTTACCACACCCTACTGTTTGGTAGTTGGGAGAGATTAATATTCGGAAATATTTATTTCCGTTTACCTACGTATGTATCTCTTCTCGATAGTTTTCAATTTGGTTTCTGATTTTTAGTAACGATAATTTTTAATTGAATGCCTGGCCCTATAATTACCTGGTCGTCAACTAATAACCTACCTATGTTTAATATGTTTGACTAATATGCTATAGTTAGTATTGTAATTTTTTTTGTATATACCTTCGTGCAGTATGAAATGTAATATCTGGCCATTTTTCCTTCAAGAATGATAAAATCATATAATTTATTTTCATTTTCAAATAAATAATTTTGTAATAATTATGTATTTTAGGAAATGTACCATAAGCAATATCATTTTCATGGATTTATTTTTTTTATATATTTGTTATATAGTTGAAAAAATTTAGAAAAACTTTAGCTGACACATCGCCCATTCGTCATAAGTTCATCTTCAATCAATGTAATGTAAATACATATAAGATATCCTTTATCTTTTGTGATGAATGAAGTACATTATCATTTTTTTTCACCGTAGTGCGCTGGTCAGGCCTGAAGCCCCGATACATTCGGTAGAGCGCGCCAGCATTATCAAACAATAACCACACTGGCGCAGTGAGCCAAGAATGATAGCCTTCTGTATCTGTGCGGCTAAGATTTCTGCCTTAGTGGAGCAAGCCGGTATGATTCTACGATTCGAGAGTAGAGAGGACATCATTCCATCAAGGACTCCAATAATCAGAACAACCATCTTGACAGAGTGATCTGGATAGAGTATGCGGAGTTCGAAGAGAAAATCTCGATATTTCATTATTATTATTATTTGAGGTGAATTATTTGTATATATTGCATTCTAAAATAGTATAGAGTGACAGTCTATCTGAAGAAGTAACTGTTGTAGTGAAATGCATATTGGAAATAAATTCTACATTGTGAAAATCTGTAATTGATTTAATGAATGATATTTCCTTCAATAGAAATAATTATTGATAAGTAGATTATAATCTACTTATCAACAACTATAGAATAGTAATCTAGATATATGCCAGATGAAAGTGCATTGTTTGTCAAACTGAATTTCCTACGAATTCTTTCATGAAACTGTTGCGAAAATACAAATATCATTATATGTGGTATGTCTTGAGGATATTTGATGTTTGGCATTGTTTCAAGACGAAACACAAACTGAATAATTCAAATGAACTTTTTCAACTCTTCTACGCATCCTCAATGGTAAAGTCAATGCCCTTTAAAGACCAAACTTCGTATTTCCAATCGGAAAGGATATATCTTCGGAAGGAAATCAAGTCCTAGTCAGGGTAGGATCCAGCCCGAATGGACATGAAAAACGTGAAAAGTTCATTCAGTTATTGGTGTTTTTGCCGAAAATATCTAGTGAGTATGAACTCCATTTTTCAAAAGCATCAATTATTGAAGAATATTCTGAAATAGTGAAATTCTGAAGATATGATTTGGAGTGTGTCTTATTATTAGGATGTAAAATATACTTTATTGGGTGAAATATATATGGCATTTGTTGAGGCTCTAAGAAGCAAAACATTCGATGTATTCGAAATGATATTCATGCCATTGTACATATAACACTGATTTTGGTGACTTCATTCTTTTCATGCCTGAAGTCCTTTCATCTTCTCATGAGAACAGTATTGTTTTCTGATTTAATCTTTCATTTGTTTGATGTTTGTTTTATTCTTTACAGAATTATTATTTTTATGAATGAATGGTATTTGAGCACCACTTCATTCCAAAACACAACTATTCGCAAAACAGTATTGAGCGCTTTCACTTATGCCTTTTTTCCTTTTTGTTTCATGTTACTCTGTGTTCATTTTCATCCTTTATCTTGATCATTCTATTCATTTCATTATATTTTCAATTGCCGTTCGATTGCTCATATGTAATTGATATTTTAGCTATTCATTTTGATTTTGTTTGTTTTTTCATAGATTTCAAATCATATTAAAATTGTATCAGACAATGGAAGTCCGAACTAGTGAAAATGAAATAGTTTTTATGTGAAAGTAGTTCTTTTGCAAAGATTGTTTGTTGATAGTGAGTGCACTTCTGTGCACAATCTACATACGTTTGTAAAATAGATTTCATCATATTTATTTCCATCCTTCCTTTCTTTGGAATCTTTTTTCACTTTTTGTTCGATGATGTAGAAGTAGATAACCAAAAGTCTTTATTCCTATAAGAATATTTTTTTAAATATCTCTCAACGATATTTATTTATAGATTATCTAACTTTTCATGAGAACAGTTGTATTATTTTCATTACTATTTTGCTGTAGACTGTGTTTGAACTGTATCTTCTGGTTGAAATGTAAATGAAGGTAAGTTATGTTCGTGAAAACTGACTGCCACTTTTGCTTCAATACGAAACATATTTTCTGAGTAGTAACCCAAATTTCCCAGATTTTCACTAATTCTTTTCACATTCAGACTCGAGTTAACATTGAATAATTTCCTCAAAAATTATACTTACTTGTTCACTATCTGAAAGTTTTCTACTTTTTTTTGGTTTGGTCATTATAATTTGAATTATGTTATTTCCTCATTGAGACCACCAAACAACTGCTGAGATTTTGAAAGGTCTCTCATATTCCATACTTTCAAAAATTCAGTTGATCCAGGTATTTTTTCTCTGACATCCTTGAAAAATATTTTTTGTTACATGTTGTGGCATAATCGATTTATTATATTCCCATATTTTAACAATTTTGACATGGCAATTGGCAGGAACATATCCTCCATGCTTCCAATGATAATTTTTTAAATATTTCTCAACATAATAGGTGTTCCTAAATATATAACAATTCACATATTTTTGACAATTTTTTTTTTTCGCATGATGCATCACTTTTCTCAAATACAAATTTGCCTGTTTGAATACGTTTTATGCCTATGGAGTTCCTGAAGAACTCCCGAAAAGCTTGAAAAGAAAAAAAGAGTTGTTTGCAATTGTGATCCCTGCAGCAAATTTCTACCTGTTTTTCAAACGTCCTTCTTCTTTAAGTATTTCTGAATGCGGCTCTGGTCGACAGAAGTCTATTTTGCAGACGTAACTGTCCAATATCGACTTTTATACCACCCTCCAAGTAGAAAACAAATGACGGCACGTTTTCTGAAGAGTTTTTTTATGAGGAGGTGGTGTTTGTATTTTTTCAAAATAAAGCTGCAATATTTTATTGTTCGTGTTATTTCGTGGTGTATTAGAGGGCCAGACCTCTGAAATGGCAGGTCTACGCTGTTTTATTTCTGCAATAAAACTAGTAAAATGTACAGAACGTGAAATAAATACTTCCGTGGAAGAAAATGTCGGAATCCACTGCAGCGAAATAAATAATCTGAGGATGAATGGAAACAAACTCGAGAAGAGCGTGAGGAATAGATGCAGCAATCAAAGCAGACAGACAATTGAAAAACGTCAGTGAGCTAGTTTAGGCTTCTGGATTTGAATCTTTAAGAAATGAGTAATTTATAAAATGTGAATTAAATTTATCGAGTTTGAATATTAGATGGCATTCAGCATTATTCATAACTGATAATCTAAAGTAGTTTTCTAAGAATTTTATTGGTTTTGAAATGCAAACATCTGTAAAAGAAGGCTTATTTATTCGAAAATTATATTTCTTGTTATTTTCAGGGGTGTAACACTGTCTGTGAACTATATGATTTTCAAATGCTTATTCTTGTCAACATATGAAATTATAATGCTTTCACACTTCACTGCTTTCATCATCAAAGGGTTTTGATACAGTTCCAAACCACGACGGCCTACAAATCCGAACGAGTATTGTAACACTTCACGAACATTTCCATTAAATACGATGGGTAAGTTACAAAAAAGCGAAATCTATTGAAAACACTTTCCTAACACCAGAACAAAAATTACGATCTCTCAACGCGCATCCACAGGAGATCGTTATACCTAAATGTAACTACTATGTTGGTGTTTTTATATGCTAGTGGCCTGACTATCACATGGTAGTATTACCTAACGACATCGGTTAGTATTACCTATCTACTACCTGTTTTTAATACCTCTAATTCGTTATGTATTTCTTCTATGTCACTTATTTGTTGATCTTCCCTTATGGCATGTTGAGCGACACTGGATTTATGCGGACTATGAAACCGAATATGCAAAATATGTTCTTTGTAGCGAGCTAATATAGTCCGTTTGGTTTGACCAACATAATGTGATAAAGAATTGGGCAGAGCTACGTGCCACACATCTCATACTACATTGAATCTTCTGCACGAGCGATCTCACTTGGAAGTGATGTGAACTGGCTACCAAGCTCGTGCGATTTGATCCCGTTAGACCTTTTCTTGTAAAGTTTTCTTGAGTTGCAGTTCTCAAAGCCAACATAACACAAACCATTGGTCAAATTCATCCCGATTCATGCATCAGAGTCATAGAAAAGTAGACGTTTCGGATGCGCACCACCCTAAGAATCTGTGGCGGACATTTGAACGATGGTATTCCACACATAATGGCATTAACAGATCTTTCTAACGAATAAAAAGTTTCGATGCTGTTTCACACATACTTTGTTTCATTCAAATTTGAAGATAGGTGACGAATAATGAAAGACCCTATATATGATTGGAATGTGGTAATAACTGTTCTCAGATTTATAGTGACTAACTTTGAGGTCTCCTTAGATTTTTCTATAGTGAACGAACAAAGCGGTATAGGGATGAAATTCTCTTTGAATGGCGAGAAGAAAACGAAATTAAAACAGAAGTTGGGTTTTTAAGGACGATTGTCATCGGATATTTGGAAACTTTCTCTTTCGTTTATTCAATTCCAGAAGTTGAGCGGGATAGAAAAAGAGAGGTTTTACTTTTGTTCGGCTCCTGGAACACGGGCTGTGATTAAGAAATAAGTCTTCGAGAATTTATTCTCGCCGCTGCCGTTGAAACTAAAGTAGGAATTCAATTATTTGATTCAAGTGAATGGAATGATTCAGTTAGTGACTCAGTGAAGGGGATTTTATTGTTGCCAGTTATTGAAACGAGATTCGAATAAACTTCTCTAGCACCGTCGTTGAAACACATACATTCGTTAATGAATATAGAAGAATTTTATGATAACAATTTCGTCAGTTTATTTCTGGAGCTCGAGCATTTGCATCTGTTTTCTGTGCGAGTAATTCTTTATACCTACAATATCCAAAATGCATTGTTCTGTTTTGTCAATTCCATTTGTTTACCAAGAGGACTCTTGTGAAGTCAACAAGGAAGAAAAGTTCAGAAGAAATTGCCTTGAAATAATTGATTCGAGTTGGAATAAATGAAACACATTGGGTTATTTCCAAGTTAGTAAGTAAGTAAGTAAATTTATTCAATTCATTAATAAGACAAAATACATGATCGTCTATGGCAAAAGGATAAAAATAAAATAAAAATAAAATGAAAGATACATGAAATGTAGAGATTATACAATACTAATGAAATATGAAATGAAATATTCAACTGATGAATATTTTCAATATTTTAGGTAACACTCAAACTATTATGATACAAAAAAACATAGACAAATTGATTCCAATGACTCTTCATCATTCGCTCATTTTTTTTTCAATAAATTTTCAGGTGCCTCAACATTCAAACTAATGCTGGCATCTAGATGAAGTGTAAGACATGAAAATTGAAGATGAAAATATCAGAGTATGATAAATTTTCAAAAAGTGAAAGAATTAAGTGTTCGAAGCTTTCCCAATGGTAGAAATACAAGATTTGATGAAAGTTTACGCCTATCATAGTCGTGAAAACTATTCCTGAGAAGTTGTGCAAGCTGTTGATATAAAAATTTGAAAGGATTTTTGACAATACTCACGAATAAAATGCTTTACGATAAAAGATCAAGAGATATTTTTTATGTTCCAGTTTATTATACATTATCCAATGAGCAACGTAGGAGTGATTGTTGACTGAGTATCTTTCAGTAATAATTTTATTCAATATTCTCATTCATCATAAAATTTGAGTTAATACATCACTGAACATCAGATTTCTGTTGGCACCAGAAAAAAATTATTTTATGCCTCTGTGACATTTCTCAGTAATACTTATAATAATAATAGTACAAATCTAAAGAAATGAACTTTAACCGTTCAAGTCAGTCTCGGATATACATACACAGTAGGTTAAATGAACTGACACCTATCAGAAAACAACTACTCCCTTGGCTAATACCACGAAGGGCGTTTTATTATATCCGACAGGCGTCAGTGCAGGAATATTCACAGAAAATGTCCTGCATATGCAATTGGTAATACAACTTCAATTTTGTAACGGACACACTTGCAGACCGCGTCAGTGCAAGATAGTGACCATCATCGACCTAAAGTCAATGATATTGCATAATTGAAAATCGGAATTATTTCATTCCTCTTCCTAAGTTGGAGCGAACAACAAAATGTCACTTCATCTAGTGGACGAGGTACCGTAGAATGGGGTGAATAGGATCACTTTTATATTTTGAAGCGGTGCCTCTCCCAAAGTAATAGAGAAAAAATTTTGATGTACATATCAAAACATCAGTCTATACCTCGGCTATTCATTTTTGAGTCCCAATATTTTTTATGTCGACTTTGTCCACATATATTTTTTTTTGTTGGATGATCTTCTTCACCTGCCATTGTGGTGAATAGGATCGGCCATGATTTTATTATTTCTTATCGTATTCGCCTTCTTGTGGGGTGTATAGGATTGAAGAAATTTTGTATGTGAACTCTACAGATTTTATTTTCATTAAAAAACAGGGATCAAACGCATTTTTTATTGGTACAAGTACATGTTGGCAGGTATATCTATTATCTAACATCGAAATCTACTTAAATTGTTTATTATATTCACATAAACGAATTTCAAATCTAAGGAAACCTCTTCCATATCTTTTCGGAGGATTAATTTTTCCAGCAATTTGTTGGAAACTGAACTCATACTCGTCTTTCATATCCGGAAAAGTGTAAACATATCCTAAATAGTCTCTTGTAGTTTTTTCACGTAAGAAGCTTCCTTCGTACCCGTCCTTGTTTATTTTCACAACTTGAGCTATATAATATTTGGTAAAGGCCTTGGATGTACTTTGTACTTTGCTATTGGAGAAATAAGGTAAGCTTATGAGTAACCAATCACCAATATCAATGTCATTCTTGGTAACGGGCAAAAGACCATCTGAGATTGCTGGTTGGGGTGAATTATTCGAGATGTGAGGGTCAGCAGATGGCAGAAAACTGTCTTCTTTTTCGGCACCATCAGAATTTCCATCAATTTCCTCTTCGAAGTCGGACATGGGATCCATATCTGAATTCGAATCGTGAGTGCTAAAATGTTGGCTACTTTCGCCAGAAGACTCAAAATCATCAACTGCTACGCTTTTTCCAGCAGGTACATGGAGTTTTTTCTTTCGTTGTTTAAGTTGATTTTCATCATACCGCATCGACTTCAAAATGTGAACAAATGAAGTGGTGATGTCATCTTCCCTATCATTTGATGGATTCTCCACAGGCAGCATGTTCAATACCCTATCAGGATTCAAAGGTATAATGCCGCATTTATCGAATCCGGCCATTATATTTTTAGGTCTGTTGTCTTCAAGCGATTCTAATAGCTTCCTTAATAAACCTGGAAAGACGTTTTTAGGAATACCAGATTCCTTTCTTCCAGGTCCTTTTTTATAGAATTCAACTATCTTTCTCCATGCCACCTTCAATGGCTTGAAAAAGGCAACGTCTAAGGGTTGCGTTAAGTGGGTGGAGTTGCTGGGTAAAAATATAAAACTAATATTGTTCTCTGAGCATTCTTGTATCGATTGTACTGATAGGTGCGACGATAAATTATCACCAATTAATATCTTTTTGCCAGGTAACTTCTTCAAGTATGGTATGGCGATTGAATGTACCCAATCTTCGAAACAGTAGTTGTCGAACCATCCCGATTTACTACGATTATATCTAGTACGGGGTGGCCCTCCAGTAGTTCAAGAGTCATACATGTTGACGGCTTTGTAGACGACATAGCATGGAAGTAAATCTCCACTACCAGAAGCAGCGAACATGATTGAAGTTGACGACTTACTGTGGTTCATAATTCGCTCCGGATATTTGCATCCCCTCTTTGCAATTATTTTTTTTCTTCCTGGGTCATCGCAAAGGTTGGTTCCATCGTAGTTTATGATATTGCTGGCTGGAGTACCTTCTAGTTCTGCAGAAAGGTGTTTGAAATACTTTGTAATTGTTACCCTCGTAACACCAGCCCGGGCTCGTTTTATATTTTGGCACATTCTCTCCGACAACATATCCGAATGTCGTTTCAAAAAGCTATATGCGAATTCTTTACCAGGAAGATTGTCCTTAAAACGGGGCACCATCCTACCAGCTCTATTTAAATATTGTTGGATAACCATTCTTAAATCATAGGTATCTAAGGGGTAGCCCCACTCACTGCATGTAAGTAATTTTTCCGCAATACATTTCTCTTCGGCTTCACTTAACACTGTTTGACCTCCTTGTCTTTTAACATTCACATTTTTGAGATGTCTTTGCAGAACAGTGTAAGCAATGTTGTGTTTTATGGCGGATTGTCGAATACTATACCCCTTGTTATTAACATCATTTTTAGCCTCTTCAATGATGTTTGGATCAGGTTTCTTGTAACGTTTTCGTCCTGCTTTTGGTCTATATTCTCTAGGCATTTTGATCCTATTGACCCCAGCCCTTGATCCTATTAACCCCAGCCCTTGATCCTATTGACCCCAACTATTGATCCTATTCACCTCGATAACCTGAAAATCGTGCAAGGAAACAGAAAATATTTTTCAATTTTGTTTTTGCTTACGAATAACCCAAAATAATTTTGTGTGCCTTAGTTACTAACCTGTTGAAGTTAATCAGGCCAACTGTCCCCAATCTATGCTTCTCAAATTCGTATTAACAGACAAAGTTTTGGTGACAATGATAACATATGACTTACAGTACTTCTATTTAAGGCCTGGTTCACAGTGCTACCAACTGTTAAATGATGAAATATTGGTAACCTTTATGAGATATAGAGTCAGGCAACTGGTCAAACTCAAACAGAAAGTATTCATTACGATATTAAGGTTTTATGTACTAAACTGATAAAGTCCCTCTTTTTGATCCTTTCCACCACAGCGAACCTATTCACCCCATTTTACGGTACTAACCAACTGCATATCCCAAATTTGCCCGATTCCTATGAATAAGGAAGAAAAACTTTCTTATTAGTCAGTGGGCTATGCTTAAAGACTGGCAGTAAACAAATCTAAAGGAATGAACTTTAAACGTTCAAGCCAGTCTCGAATATGCAGTGAATATGGAGTGATATTTTATTGTTCGTTCCAACTTAGGAAAAGGAATGAAATACTTTGAAAGAATTCTGATTTTAAATTATGGAATATCATTGACTTTAGGTCGATGATGGTCACTATCTTTCACTGACGAGTGGCTAATGAACCCGAAACTGGTATGCAAGTGTTCCAAAATAGAAGGTCGACTGTTTCAGTTGTATTGTCAATTGCATATGCAGGACATTTTCTGTGAATATTTCTGCACTGACGCCTGTCGGATATAATCCAAGGGGGAGTAGTTGTTTTCTGATAGGTGTCAGTCCATACAACCTACTGTCTAGGTATATCCGAGACTGGCTTGAACGTTTGAAGTTCATTTCTTTATATTTGTTTACTGCCAGTCTTCAAGCATAGCCCACTGACTAATAAGAAAATAAAAGTACATTTTTTCTATTGGATGAGCAAGGTTCAATTATAAATGTGGACTGTTCAAATGTTCAAATTTTGCAGCCACACGCATTCGATTAGCGATTTTTTATGTTGGTATACTCGTCTGGAACATATGTTCACAGTTTCACTTGTTGAGCATGTTTAGTGTGAGAAGCATGATAGTTAGGAGTGTTTTGCGTGTTTGGCGATTTTCGGCTGTCAACAAAAATGGATCAGAGAATTTTCATAAAGTTTCGTGTGAAGAATGCAGTTAAGTGTCAAAAACATGTGACATATTAACAGTGGCATACAGTGAATATACTTTGAGTCAGAAAAATGTTTGCAAGTGAAAAAAGCTCGTAACAGTAGGTCGAGAAGATGTCAATGACGACGCTTACTTCGGATGTCCCAGCACATCAAAAACTGATGAAAATGTTGCGAAAGTTGAGAAAATTGTTATAGAGAATTATCAAATCACTATAAGAGAAGTTGCTGAGGATGTCGGCATATAGGTTGATTCATGTATGCAATTTTTTCTAAAATGTTGGCGAGAGAGCGTGTGGCAGTAAAGATCGTTTCAGAATTCCTGAATTTTGGCCAAAAAACCGTCGCATGAACATCGCGCAGGAATTGTTGAATGACCAAGGGGGAATGACCAGGGGGACCAAGATTTGATTAGGAGGGACATAGCTGTAGACAAATTATGGATGTATAGTCATGATATCGGAACCAAGTTCGATCATATATCATATTTTTTTCTATTACCGCGGCGTAGGGCATTAGAAGTTCTTGTCATAGGGTTGTAGGGTCGCCGCTTGCGAGAAGCAATACAAAGAAAACATACGGTATTATGAAAAAACAATTCATAGCTTTTGTATGACGAAAATGCACCAGATCACTCGTCATTGCTTGTTCGTAACTTTTTTGGCCACAACCAAAACCGCAGTAATGCTTCAGCCACCGTATTTACCAAATTTGGTAAGATTGGAAAAAACGTTGGTACAAGAGACTACTCTGGAGGAGACAAAATAAGAATTGATGAATAAATAGAAAAATAGAAATTCATCTCACTTTTTGAACAGATTTCAGCGCGTATTTTTTGAAAAAAATGTAGTAGAATTAGATTGCAGTGATGTTTTTCTATAAAATTTGGTGAACCCTCACATGAAGGCAACATCATACAGTGAAAAAAGATAATATTTTTCAGAGTAACTCTCAATAAGTGCCACTCTAGTGAAAGGCTCATTTCGCGAGGCAAACGTATTCGTTTCAATCTCCCGAAACAGGTTTTCATCAGAAAAGCGACTGAGAAATTCATTTCGTCACCTTTTCCCGAGTCTGCGAGAAATCCCCGACGCATCCTTTACGGTTCTGGAGGTGTAATGAAGAAGCGCAAACAGTGAAAATAGCACGGTTTACTTACCGATGTCAGAAGAGCCGCCCCAAGTCCCTTGTTGAGCCTGTCGTGCCAGTTTGCTGATTGCATCCACGTACATGCGAGACGCAGCGGCGGCACCTGGAAAATAGAAAGACGATCGTGAAAAGTTCGAGGAATTCCAAGGAACTATTTCAAATTTAGATGAATTATGTTGAGATGGGGAAATTGAAGTGTCTACAGAGATATGCCGATATAACATATTATTATTAAAATATCTGTAAAAAAAATTAATGAATGGGTGATAATACTATGTCAAAAAAGTATACGGAATTGATCAATGAAAGTATCACTCATCCAAATTTATTGTATCGCCTTCAAAGTAAGTCCCTTCCGAAATGATACACTTACGCCGACGAAAAACTCAATTATCAAAATATTTTTAAACGCATTTTTTTTGGTAGACTTCCGTACCCGCTGCGAGTTCATGTCTTCATCGACTGAAAACGGGTGCTTAGAAGTGGTGATATGAGTTTTGTAAAAACCAAAAATCGGCCGGAGCTATATCAGGTGAATACGGTGGCTGTTCAATAAGATATGTTGAGCTTTTATTTAGAACTTCATCAACAATGATAACCTTGTGTGATGGTGCGTTATCGTGGGTGCGTTATCATGGTTTTTTTTTCCAAATTTCTAGCCTTTTCCCACAAATTTGCTTTCTCAAACGCCGCATAATGCTCAGATAATATACTTTATTTACTGTTCCACGTTCTAGTATCAATTTCGAATGCGAAAACCTTCACGTGTAATGGACTTTGACTGGCTTTTTTTTCGACAGTTTAGTCAAAAAGCGCCATTCCCGAGCTTGTTGACTGGTTTGCATACCAAATTCATAAACTCATGTCTCATGAAGAGTTTCGAAGCGTTTCATAAATGTGGGGTCTGAATTGACACTTTCTAGCATTTCTTCAGCAACCTTCACGCAGTCGAAATTTTGCAGAAATTCAGGTCGTTTGGTACTAGATGAACGGCAAAGTGTTCCAATCCTAAAAAATTGCTTGAAATGGTAAGAGCTGGTTCGTGAGGCGAAGAAATTTCAGCGGCTATGTTTCTCACTCGAACGACCATTTTCAGTCACTATTTCCTTCACTTTGGCATCAGTTCAGGTTATTGATGCCAGAGCGAGGCAATTCTTCACCACATTTCGGTCACTTTTAAATATACTGTATTGCTTACACGCACGTTTTTATTGATAACGTTGAACCACTGTAACTCTTATGTTTTCTGTGCTTTCGACACACTATATTCAATTTGCTATGCAAAATTTACGACAAAATCTTTGTTCGACATTTTTATTCATTGTAAAAATCGCAATACACGTTTGAGGTCAATCAATAAATTGAGTACTGTAAATAATGCATTGCAGCTAGTTCATTCGACAAAAACTATGTTATCGAAATATCCCAATATAAAAGAAAATCGTCTATGCAATAATGCATTCCCTGGATATGATACTATATTTCCTTTCTTTAAGAAATGTGATAATAATTCAATCAGAATTTTCAATAATTATATAAAAGAAACGTCACACAGCTGAAACTTTCATATTCAATGCTAAGCCGAGTATATAAATACATTTCGATCAGAACGAAAAGGAATGTGAATACTAGTCGTCCTCTAACGCGCATCTAGTGGATAGGACACTATCCAAACTCACAAAGCTCTTTCTCCATTTGGCAAACTGTATTAATTTTCATCATCTCCACTTAATAATCAACAGTTGGGTCACTCAATATCTTTATACACAGTGAACATTTGTCTATCATTTCCTATCGGTCGGTGATATTCTGTCGTTCCACATTATTTCTCTCGAAATGAGTTCAGAACAGTTGCTGAAAAATCCGTGTACAAAATATATAGATGAAATGTTTCCAAAGTTTTTTCATCATAAATTTTCTATTCAGTTCACGAGTGATTTCTTAAAGTAATGTTTTTCGGGTAATATGTTTGCCACAGATAAATTCCATTCCCAAACAGAAGAATTAGGAGCTCTCAACGGTTTTCAATTCCGTTACTGTAAGCTTCAACCACGAACAATTAGGTACATGAAGTTATTCGGAATCAAACGAGAAATCAGTCTACCGGAATAATTTAATACTCAGTCGAAATGATTGTGATATTACTGAGAGTAAGGGGTTCCACACTGCTACACACTCACGAGTTATTTAATGTGATTAAATAGAGACCTTTCGTAAGTGATAGAGACAGATAGTTAGGTGACTGAATGTCAAGAAACAGAATATGATGAAATTTGGTCAGTCTAAGTAACAAGAAAATCTAGAGTGTATAACAGGAGAAAAACTTATCATTCTGGTTAAAACTATGAGTGTTTCAAATGAAATTTGAATTATTCATCCCTCTCAGAACTTTCATGTCTAATACGACAAATATGAAATGCCCTCAGACTTTTTTTCAGTTGAATGAATCATAAAGAGAATCGTGTTTTATGAAAGGAAATATTTCACAAGTAGTTACTATAAGATAGAAATGGATTTAAAAATTCACTAACGAGCTTATAACAAGCTATTGGATAAGTGAAATTTACAAAAATAACAGTTTAACTTGATAAAAATGAACA